>ML811909.1:0-30746 GCA_009831015.1 Picea engelmannii | reverse complement strand
AAACCACCATCCAATACCACTCACCTCACTTTGCCACTGTAACCCTATTTCTACCCACCATATGTCCCATCCTACATATATATTACCCAATTAAAACACTCCTCGTGACCATTAACCGCCCAATCACAACCCTGCGCCATAACGGACACCTCCAACATATTGTAAAACCTCATTTCATCACCCTGTAACACCATTTTCTGATACAAACACCATGGACACCGCGTCGAATCAAGATGTCGAGCTAAACTGCCACAACCTCTCACCATCAGCAGGCATTTTTCCCCAGGTAATTATAGTTACACCATTAATTTACCTTAATCTCTATAAATTATGTCCCCCAAGGCCAAATCTACTGATACTTCTGAGAACCTAATCCTTCCCCCTCCTGTCGACCTGGATCACGTCCCTCTGGCAGATAAAGACTATAAAATCATAGAGACAAGGTGCGAATTCAACTTCTTCGAATTTCACTCATGGCACAAAGACATATTTCTAGACCAGAGTGATGAAATTGGACTCTAGAAGTCCAATTTACCTTTGTACATGTTCCCCCAAACCCATCATTTTCTTGAATTTGCCCTCAGATGCCAAGCTTGTTATTCACTCGGCCAAAGGGCCATTGTTTCCTCCTATGGAGAAACCATGTTCATAGACACATTTGAAGCCATTGACCATATTCTACAAATCCCAAGAAGTAACTCTGCAATCTTGTTTTCCATTGAATCCCTAAATGACCTGTACCAAAAGATCACCTTCCCCCATAGAGCCCATATTTTTGAGATTTTTCTCCCTAAGCATGCTCAATTATCCAAGAAAAATCCACCTTACTCATCCTCCATCTTCACTGTCAAAGCCAACTAGATCATTTCCATTCTTTCTTACATGTTAGTTTATTACTCAGATGAATGGGTAGATGAGCCCATCCTATGTTTTCCATCCATTTTTTCCACACAACAAAGGGTCTCACTTAAATTTAATTTCAGTCAATTCCTGGCTGATAACACTCATGATCAACTTTTCATATTTCCAACTAAAGGAATGTTCAGATATTCCTTAGTTATGGTTTACATGTTCTTATTTTTTCAATTAGACAAGTTTCCCCGTGCATTTCAGAAATTAAACCAGGAAGGAAACCCATAGTCAGTGATCTCATGGAACTCATTGGTGAGGAAAAATTCAACATAATACAACTTCAAGGATTTCATAGACCAGTTCTTTCACCCAGTTGTTTTCATGCTGAACAACAACATAGAGCCAAGGATCAATCAATAAATTCAGAGAATCTTGCACCTTTCTGATCAAGCTAAGACAGAGGATTGGTACTTATACCAAAACCACACAGAGATAAGAGTATATGGGTGTGAGATGCCACCTTATAGATTTCCCAAATACCTCCATGTGAGGATTTTTGCATTAGAATATATAAGGAAAATGGTGAATTCAGATGACATCCACTTTGTTGCAGCAAAGAAAAAGCAACAACTTAGAATCAAGACTCATATTGGCCCTTTCATATGCAACACCAGATCAGCAGGAGAAGAACCAGATAACCTCTTGAAACAGATGAGGTTTACTTTGAGTTCCACTTGGGAATATGACCCATTTGGTGTCATCCATGAACTCGGAGTCAAATAAAGGAGCACGACATATTCTCACACACAGAAGCCAGAGGTGGAGAAATACATGAACCAGACATAATGGCAGGAGAACACATTGCAAGAACTAGAGGAGAAGCTTGTCCCTGTAACTGCTTCACATACTAACACACATCAAAATAAAGTAGAGAAGAAATCAAGAAAGGAGGTTTTTACTTATGTCACAGAGGTATCAGCTGAGGATTTCCAGGTTTACAGAAAGAGGGCCAAGACCAATCATGCACCGTATTTTCTCAAGTAAGGAGAAATGTAGTCCACCATAGTCTTGGAGGGACCCCACTCTTCAGCCCACTCAGACAGTCATTTTATAGTGTCTACATCATCACCAACATCTCAAATACACTAAGACACTACTATGGCAGCTGAATCCACTCATGGGAAAAAAGATTCAAACATTTTTTACAAGTATAAATAGATCAAGCAAAGAAATGATCTCCTCAATAGTAGCACCTATGCTCAGTTCTAGAAGCATACCTCCACTGTTCAACATAGAATTTTGTCATCCTTTGACACAGAAAGAGGAAGAATTCAAATGGAATTCTTACAAGCATAATTTCCCCATCCTAAAACAGTTGCAGACTACAAGAAGACTTCCTTTGAGTTTGATGTAAAAGATGTCCATCCAATGGACTAGATGGATATGCATAGGTAGACAAGAGAGATGGTATTCTCTACCTTGAAAAATACCTCAATGACTACTTCAAAGTTGTAGGTATCCCTAATTAATATTCTGTCCCAATTAAAGCTAGAGAAGATCTCTTCTTTGTCCAAGGACAACAAAATCAAATCATTAGAGGATTTGGTGATGAAGATTGGGTATGACCCAACAAATGTCAAGGCAACAGAGGAATTGTTGAAAAAGAAGAATGTTGATATAGCATCTCTGAGAAAGCAACTAAAGATTCTAGCTATAGAAAATTCACAAGCCAAAGAAGTGGTTGAGACTGAAGGCCACAAAGAAGAAATGATGAAGCTAATCATGGAACATAATGCACAAATAAGAGAAATGGAAGCAGAAATGGATAAATTGATAAAGGAAAAAGAACAGAATGTGCAGATGGTCGTGATCCCATTGGAGGCAGTCCCTCTGACAAGAATCCAAACAACATAAGCATCCACATCAGCATAAATTCCATCAGCAATCCCATTACATGATTCAGATGCATCTGACAAACTTGTAAAATGCATCGAGAACATGTCCATCCAAGGGGAAGAGATAAAAAAATAGTAGGAAGAGGTAAAGAACTTGCAGGAGTTGAAGTCAATGTTTCAAGCCAGTCACCAAGAGTAAATGCATAAGTCTCAAAGGCTTAGCCAACAATTACAACAATTAGAGAAAGAGACTACCAGGGAAAAAACCTTAGCCCAAGCTAAGGAAAATATTTGGGTAGATATCAACAAATCAATGTCACAAATCTGGACATCCATACAGATCATCTTTGAACAACATGATTTAGTACAGAAGGCCAAAGGAGAAATTGAGATCATCAAAGAAGAATTAGGAGAAAGACCCATAGAGGCCATTGAATTCATCAGATTTCTAAACTCCAAAAACAAGCAAGAGTTAGAAGAACTAGAAATTGAGGACAGAACAAAGACCATCCTTGAGATCAAGAAGGTCCTAACCAAGAAAGGATTGATGTTGTAGCTGGTGATGGACATAGGTGTGAGAGATTCTTTAGTAAGTTTGAGGTGCTACACGAGAAAGGGCTTCCTGGCTTGTTAGTACTTAATGACAAATTGATCACTCTCACTGATTACAAGAAGAAAATGAGCACAGTGGGAAAGGACAGTTCAAATTTTGCAGGGATACAAGGAATCATTACTAGTAAAGCTTTCCTAGAAATGCTACATTAAACTTGAGTATTCAACATGAGATTAAGCATATCTTCATCACTAAGCCTACCTTTTCCAAGTATACAAAAATGTATGAGATATACAGGAAATTACCCAAGATTTCCATCCCAGGTAAAAAGAGGTGGGAAGATCTATGTTCTTTACTTAAGTAGAGACAATTTTAATGTTCTTGTCAACATGGAGCAGCCAACCAAAGTCAAAGATATGAGTCACGAACCACATCCACCAAATCAGCACAAGGGATCTGAGCAAATCAACAAATCCCTACATTTTGTATTTTAGAGATCTTGTTAGTTAGATATTCCTCCATAATATCCTGGTCATTTATGACAGGATCTAATGTAAATACTTTTATAAATACTTCTCTCTTCGAAGTATTATGGGTTGATTTTTTTCACCCAGGAGCTATTTTGTAATTGTTTCAAAGGATTGACCAATAATAAAAGAGGATTATTCACAAGATTCTTGTGTCAGATTGTTGGTGATGTGATTTCTGTCTCTGTTAAATGTTTTTTCATTCTCTGTAATCATAGCATGTTATTCTAATTCTAATCATTAAAATAAATTCTAAAGAGCATAATTTATTTCATTATTCTTTGTATCTAGTATTTTAATGATCTTAATGTTGTTCATCTGAAACTAAGTGAAGGAATTCTTAACTACTCCTCTGCTTAGTGGACTTCCCCTATTTTCCCTCTTATTCATTTCATTTGATTCAAATAGATCCAACAGTCTTACTACCCTGCCTTGTGAAGACAACCTTATAAAAATCTGAAACTAATCCTCATCTTTAAATATAGACCCCATAGCCCAATGGAAATTTAAGTATCATTTCATCCAATTATAACAAGCAAACAAAAAAAACTTGAATTTTCATAACTAGCCTAACATTTTAAAAATCAAACAAATCTAAATCTTATAGAGAGATCCCTCTCTGAAGCTGACAGCGCTAGATCCTAGCTTTCAAAGTGGTTTGGTAGTTACCTCTGTCTTTTCTTCTACAACCTATGGAAATTACGGAGTGATAACAATGTGTACATAGCTCAATCATATAATTATAAGAAGTTTCAAGTGTGAATGGTAGGCCACATCACAATACTGGTGCCTATGTAGTAAAAGATAGGTGTGAGTTGAGGTGAAAATAACTAGTTCTCCCCTAATGTAATAGAATATTAAACCCTTAACTTTGGCTCTTGATATCTTAGAAACTTCTAAACCATTTGAACATAGTCATGAACATAGTCAACTTAGTAAGCTTTATAAGTTTTTTTTTTTGCAAATGTCCAAGTTATTTATGAGAAATCAATTATAATGTTGTTGTGTTTCTACATATTGCAACTTGAGACATAGATCAACTATCTCCACCTGGGTTCAAGAGATCACCCCATTCTCAAGTTTCATGTGTCAAGTTAAATATTTTTTTAATGTGAAATTTGTAATATTATTTTGGTTGATTTTCATGATTTTGTACTAATCAAATAGTATAAATGTGTATTTAAGAACCATTATTCCTTGTTCATTCACCATTACCATGTTTTCTTGTTCATATTACACCTACACCATACATCCCACATTAAAGGGTGGGTCCATTCATTGTCCACCTTACCCCAACACCCAAGATTCCATCCCCCACCCCATGGTACTTTGTATGATCCTATATCCAACGAGGATTTAACACCACCCACCCTAATCACCCACCTTCCCTACACTAGTCTACCATGCTCCAGTCCACCATTTCCCTTATATAGCCCCCCATGTTAAATCCATTTTGGTAGTATCCATCCACCCTACACCAATTTACCCTACTACAACCCCCCTTCTTTCATACACTATGGTTGAACTCATCAAACCTACACCAGTTGTTTCCTTAGAGTAGTTTATCCATTTGATTTATCTATTTGATAGCTTATTAACAGTGACATCATCTATTGATAAAAAAATTATCTAGCATGAATGGAATTGATATTAGGCATTTTGATTAAATCACATGATTTGATATTTGTAACTACTACAGGGAGGCACCATAGAGTGGTTAGGGTCGTGAAGAAGGGAAACACCCTCATGACTTGCACTCTCATTTGTGGTGAGTTTTGTTATATTGAACTATAACGTATCATTTTGTAAGTGTGTCAACTAAAAGAATTGTGGAAAAAAATTATAAGAATGTTGTTTCTTTTCCTAGTCTCCAAAAATATGAACAACTATTATACATAAGAAGAATTGAGTTTCCTTCAAATCTAACAGGATGGAAAACATCTTCGGGGATGCACCTAGTAGTGGCAAGGGTGATGGGGGTCAATGAGAAATCCATTATGTGTCTTGGCCATAACATGCCATTTTGGGCATGAGGTTCCCCTTTGTATCTAGTACATGAGCTTCCATTCTTTTTTGTTTGGGCTTGAGATGTCATTGTGTATCTTGGGAACCACATGCCATTTTGTAAAAAATGTACAAATTGTCCAATTTTGAATACATATACATGGATTTGGAAATGTGTATAATGATTCTTTATGGTTCAATTTTTAATCAATATTGTGTTATTATTTCAGAGTTTTTTTATTTGATGTTTATGATTGAATCAACTATGAAGCTTTAGCATTTTGTATAACCTAATTAAGATCATGCATTTAGATTGTTTTTTTCACCATTTGCAAAGGTTGTCCTTTGGAATGATGTGTCATGTTCCCACATGATGCATGCCAAAATCTTGCGATCATGCACCTCTTGAGGGTGTGTGGAACCACAAAATTTCTCACTTGGATGCTTGGCAACACCAAGGATACTTCATATAGACTACGCCTCTTCACCTAGAGCATACCCATACTCCGTTCTAGGCTATGGATGAGCCACACTCCTACTCTAGTGAAACTCACTTGTATATTTAGACAATTTGTTAACAACTTTAACACTTAGTCACTTAAGCATACATCCATGAACAAAGAGAACACTTGTGAAAAAACAAGAGGCACACATATATAGTGTGGGTGGAAAAAGACATGCCTAACACCCAACAAAGTCTTATTATTGCAAAATAGTTACAATATGAGAATTACTAGCTTAGTTTACAGCTTGGCACATTCACACGACTTGCCTCACCTCACCAAGACACTCATACATAGATCCATCACACCAAGAATCTCATGTCATAACAAATTTCACAACTCATGCGGTGAAACCAAACATATTGAATCCACCTCAAACTCACCATCTCTTCTCTATCACAAGGCTTCACACATACCTATTGTTATGTATCATATCATGCCTCACCAAGAGCTATGAAAATACTTCCCCAAACTCAAAATTCACCATGCCTATTGCTAGAATCAAACCAAAGAAGGTCACCCAAACTCTGTCCACATAATCGCCTCATGGCAGCACAAGTCCTCCCATGTGGAGCGACTTGGCTCCTTGAAGGAGCTCACCTCTCCTTGTCCAAATTTATTGCAGAACCTCAGAGTTGATCTTGTCCTCCTCCTTGTCACCATGCCTTATTGGTTGTGCACCCTTGTTCTTTTATATGGACTCCAAACGTCACCTTTGTGAATCATTGCATCCTTTGGGTGTGTCATGCCCCTTCATGGACCAACACACCAACACACCCCTTCAAGGACCTAATGCTCCCAAACAAACCCATGTGTTCGTCAACATTCGCGTCCCTTGGGATTGACACACCCCAACCTTGGTGTGCTCCTCATGTCAATGTGCCCCAACATCTTTGGTGCACCTCTTATCTTGGTTTCTTACACCCCATTATTTTCCTCATTCTTTGGCAAGCCCCTTGGCATGTTTGTAGACACAAGGCACCCACTTTCCCAACTAGTGTGACTCTTGGGTCCTAGAGAAACCCCAAATTATGTCTCTTTGATAAATTGGGCAAAGGTTCCCACACCCTTCTAGCCACGTACCTTACATCCTCCCACACCTCAAGTCATTTATGTCCTCGACAACATCCACAAAATCTACGATCTCCAAGTCTCTACATGAACTCATGCCCCCGTCGCACCTAATTTTGTTGGAAACCCCAAGTTTCTTTATGAAGTGGAAGGCCCAAGTTTCGAACTTGCACTACAATAATCTGTAACCTGTGAGACCATCCACACTTCCCTCTGCCCAAATTTTTGTGTGACCAATCTGTCTGATACAATGGAAGGATGTCTCGTCCCCAAATATTTCCACAATGTCTAAGTTGATGATCACACTCTGTTTTGTTGTTGTTTTCACCACAAGCGTTGTTGCAAACTTAATCAAAACTTCAAAAATTTCTAAGTGTTGAACTCTTATGTTCTTACTGTTTCATCCATACTTAAACCATCTCTTCCATGTATCCACACATTGAATTCCCCCATGCCTTGGACTGATTGGGTAGCTAGTCCAATCATCGCACCCAACTCATGAAAATGTATTTCCTCATGCCTGAACTTAGTATTTTATGTCCACATATATGTCACTCCATCCAACTCTAAATACTAAGGAAAGTGTCCACCCTTTCCTCACTACTATTTCCATCATCCTTTCTTTGTCAAGGAGAACATCCACAATGTCTAAGTGTTGCACTATGAACCTACTAGAGTATTTGTACTATGACCTCCTTGACATTCTCATGTGCAATAACTGATCCAAATTTTATGAGAAGAACGAAATGAATACATATCTTTATTATTAACAAAAGGTACAATGAACAATGACAAATATACAATAAAACTTGGTTTCTATTCAATAAAGAAATATGTTGAAACTGTAAAATTCATACTAAAACAAGCTTGCTAGAATGGTGGGGGATTATTTGTGAGAAGAGATGCGATGACTGCACTCATTCGCAAGAAGATGAGTACAATAAGGCTCCAAAGGCATTTTTACATCAAACATGAATGCCAAAACCCTAGACATCTAAAAGCCTAACCCTAAGAGATGAAGCACCAAAAGTCATGTGGGCCCTGTTGGGGTAAGTTGGTACATCAACTTCTTGGGTTTATAACTTTTGCATATGATCTTTGTTTTAGGCACACAATAGCCCATTGGAAAGTTCTATCTGATGAATACACATTATGTCATCCCACTTTGACTTTGACTACAATGTGACTGTGTCGATCACAAAAATTGTTGTTTAGGGCCTCAAAACGACCCCATAAGTTTAGGACCCAAAAAGCTAGAAAAAAAATACCAAGATGAAAACTGAAACTGCCAAGATGACATGTATGTGAGCTAGTTGGAATAGGTGGGTGGCCACCAATATCCACCTGGATCAATCCTACCCCCTTAGGAAGAAATGGTCTCCATTGCATTGAGTTCCCCCATCTGATGAGTATATTTCTGCTAAATTTGACCCCGGGTGAGCCACTTGCCTTGGTGTAAGAGCTGCCCTGCTTTGACAACACGATAAAGATGAAAATTATGTTGGCAAGCTCCCTTGAACTGTGTGTCCATGATTTGATCAATGGATGCATGTTCCATTAGTTAGGGTTGATCTATGTCAGTCTTAACTATTCTTCTACCTCTGAGGTGTCCAATAATGGTGGAAAGTATGGTCGAAGGAGGTCCACATTAAACACTGGGTGCAAGACAAGGAAGGGGGAAATGTTGAGCTCAAAAGAATTGTCACCCACATCCTTGGTGATGGTATAAGGTCCATATCGGAGTGGAATAATATTCTGATGGGGTCTTGTAAGGCATTCTTTCTGCAAGTGCAACCAAAATTTATCTCCCACTTGAAACTTGTGTGGCAACTGGTGTTGATCATGAGGTTGCTTGTACTTGGCATTAGACTTATCCAAAATATCCTTAACCTGTTGGTGGATGTGACGGATCCACTCAATGAACCGGGTAGCTTTGTCGGCTTCATTTTGAGCATGGGATGAGTCTTCTTGGGTGGTCGCAAGGAGTAGTGAAAAATCCATGGGACCCAATTGTTGAAATCCCAACCCCACTTGAAATGGGTTGTGGTCGGTTTTGCTATGTATGTCTCTGTTGTAGATGTCCTAAACATAGGGAAGACTCTCATCCCATGTTCAATATTCTTGGAATTGTACATGCACAGGATATGCATGATCATCTGGTTGATGACTGCAGTGTATTTGGTGAGCTTGGTGTCCAACAATGACCATAGGCTCAACCAAAATGTGTTGAGGAACCAACTTTCCCGATATGAGACGATGGTTTGTGGTATCCCAAAATGTACCCACACTCATTTGAAGAAGATTTTGGCAGTGGCCTCTATTTTGATTCTCTTCTTTTAGGTGGCCATAATCACCATTTTAGAAAAACGATCAGCCACCACAAAAACACAGTCATTTCCCCACTTGGTTGACAAAAGGCCCAACATGTAGTCCATCAAGATAGATTCCCATGGCCTTTCAAGAGTAGGAAAATGGGTGTACATGCCTTGTTTATTAATGGTCAGTTTAGCAATGACACAGGTGGTGCATGACCTGACGAAGTTTCGACCAATAGAAATGTTGTTGCAACACAGCCACTGTCTTTTCTACGTCGAAGTGTCATGTGACCTGATTCTAGTGGGATTCCCAAATCAACTCTGCTCGCTCACTTGATGGAACATAGAGATGGACCAGATGGCACAACAACCCATCCTAAATATGGAAATCAGTGACAGTTTTGTTTGTTCCCAGCATCTGGTAGGTGGAGGCGAATTCAAGATCTCTCTCATAGAGTTGGGGCCATCCAGAGGTCTCATGGATGTAGGATTTTAGCACCGTGGTGAGTGTTGTAACTAGCAAGAAATTGAGGCAATTAGCGATGTGGTTGGTTCTTATTGTATTATACTTGATGTTGATATGAAACTACTGTAATTATGTGGACCACTTTTGATGGCGGTCATTCTGCAATTTTCCCTGTGTTTGCATGAACTCTCACAGCTTATGATCGATGTGGATGGTTGTCTCCTTCCTGAGAATGTAATGCCTCCACTGGAGGTAGGCCTACATAATGGAGTATATTTATTTATCATAATTATGGTACTTACATATGGAATCTGATAGTGTCTCACTATGACATGCCACGAGGCCTCTGTGTTGAGTGAGAACTATGCCCACAACATAGTCTGAAGCATCTGTCTCGATCTCAAAGGGTTGTTGGGAGTTGGGTAATGAGAGAATTAGGGCTCAGAACAAGAGTTGCTTCAAATAAAAAAATACTTATTGTTGTGATAGGCCCCACGTGAACTTTTCCTTATCACCACCCTTGGTTACTTAGCTAAGGGCCCATGCAATATGGGAGAATCCCAACACGAACCTATGATAGAAATTCGCAAGGCCTAAAAAGCTCCAGAGCTCGATGAGTGTGGTTGGGGATGGATAGTAATTAATGACCTAGATCTTGGTTGGATCTATATGCACCCCATGTTTATCAAAAATATAGCCTAGGTGTTGGACCCAGACCATGCCGAAGGAACATTTTTCCAAATTTTCATCTAACTTGTGCTACCATAGATTGTGTAGAACCTGTTGAATATGATGCAAGTGTTTCACCCAATTCTTTATGTAGATGAGGATTTCATCTAGATACATCACCACAAAAGAATTGGTGAAAGGCCACAAGATATCGTCCATCATCCTCATGAAATTTTTTGGGGCATTTGTCAAACCAAAGGGCATGTCCAACCATTCAAGATGACCTTCTTTGGACTTGAAGGAAGTTTTCCAAACACATTTCTACTTGATTGGGAATTGATGGTAGCCAGACTTCGGATCAATCTTACTGAAGTATTTGGCCCCCTTGAGTTGGTCAAGAAGATCACCAATTCGGGGAATCGGGTACCAGTTCCTGATTGTGATTTTATTTAGGGCCTAGTAATAAATGCAGAGGCACTAGGTCCTATCTTTCTTTTGCACAAGCATGATTGGGATTCCACATGGTGATGATATGGGTCAAATTCACCCCTTTTGGAGAAGTTCTTGGATCTCATGCTTGATCTCCTCATTTTCTAGCAGAGAGGGGTCATAAACTGGACCATTGGGTAGTGGTGCATCGTAGGTCAGATCAATTGAATGATAAACTTGACATTGTAGAGGTACCCCAATGTGTGAGGAGAAGATGTATTTGTATTCTTCCATGACATTGTCCACTTTCTTATGCTACATGGAGAGATCGACATTGAAGGCCATGGATGTGTCTGCAACCTTCTGCTCACTTTGAAAGCGAATTATAAAGAAGACAAACTTCTCATTATGAGATGTGACCTTCCTGGATTGCTTGGCAGAGTTCAATGAAATGGAAGTCGGTGGGACTACCTCGGGTATCTTGTACAATTTTATGTCCAAAGTAATAATAAAATTGTGATTCATAGACTCATATACAACATGGTGTTTCCATAAATAAGGTTGGCCCAAAAGAACACCAAAAACTTCAAGAGGAGAGACATCAAACAATACCTCATGTTTGAAGTACTTGATGTCATCGGACAACAGACACGGTTGGTTGAGGTGAAGATTGATTCCTTGTCGGAGCCATCCAATGGTGTATGATTGAGGGTGTCAAATTTTAGGTAGGCTTAGTCGCTTGGAGACCTCCATTGAGATGATATTTTTTTGGCTACAAATATAAATGATGAAGTGTAGTGGAGTACCCTTCACCCACATCTATGAACGAAAGAGGCTCTCTTTTTCCTCTGGCTCATCAGCTTCACCGGGATGGATCTTGGTGGTAGAAACAATGGCATTGGGTTTATTGTCAATAATTTGTCTCCCTTTTTCTAGTTCTGACTCTGAGTCAGAACCTGGATCTGATTAAGAGGCTTTCACCTCAGCCACCAATGACTTCTTTGAGTGGAAATAAACATAGTTATGCTAGGGGCTCTTATGAAAGTCACACCACTTCCCGATGTTTTTCTTCGTCTTTCCATTGTCCTTATTTATTTGCATATTAGACTGGTTTTCATGAGGTTGTCTGTGTTTACTCTGCCCTTTATTTTGCGGGTCAGGGATGGCCTTTCCCTGCTTTTGTTGTGAGGGGTTCCCAAACCTAAACTGTCACGTCTTTTGTTTAATATTCTTCTCGATTTTGATAGCATATCGATAGGCCATGCCCAAGGACGAGATGTCCAAAAACTTCATTTATGTATGGATGTATCTATGCATACTTCCATGGTACTTGAGCACCATATGTTACTCAGAATATTTGATACCCATATTGGTGCGCAAGGTATGGAATATATTTGTGAACTCTAGCATTGTTTGGTCCCTTTCCTGCCACAGTGTTGTCCATGTTGTATACATGTCATCATAACTTCCAACAAGGTAGTATTTTTCCTTAATGGGATCCCTGAAGGAATCCCATGTGAGTGCAATTGTAAATAATGAGGGTTCCTCTATTTCCTTTTTCTCACAGAAAGTCTCCCACCAATATTTGACATGGGGGATGGCTTTGAGGAGTGAAAATGTAATATTTTCTCTATTGGAAAAGTTATGGGCAGAAAAATACCCTTCCAGCAGATTCAACCATTTTTCTACAACATTTGTGTCTATGTGACCTTCAAATATAGGAATATCAAAGTTGATATGTACCTTGAAGGGGGCGACACCTATGCTTGAGGAATATGTGTCGTCTTTTGGTAGTCATCGAAGGATTTGCGCAAAACTATCCATCATCTCATTCCTTTATTGCATGAAGGATTCCTCAAGCAACAGTTTGAAAGGATCTCATATCCCATAATCTTTCTTTTATCCCTCGATGGAAGGTCGCTTGGGTGTGTGAGATCTTTTGTTCTCAAGAGAAACAAGCTCAATACCCAACTCTTTGTACCCTCACCTCGTCAGGGACATGCACTAATAACGACAAGGAGAAGACTTCTCTAATACCATTGATCTGTATTTTATGAGCATAATGAAATGAATGCATATCTATATTATTAACATAGAGGTACAATGAACAATAATAGAGATACAATAACCCTTGGCTTCTATTCAATAAACAAATGTTGAAACTGTAAAATGCATAATGAAACAAGCTTGCTAGAATGGTGGTGACTTATCTCTAAGAAGAGATGTGATGATTGCGCTCAATTGAAAGAAGATTAGTACAATGAGGCTCCAAATGAATTTTTACATCAAACATGAATTCCAAATCCCTGGACATCCAAAAACCTAACCCTATGAGATGAAGCGTCAAAATTCATGTGGGCCCCATTGGAGTAAGTTGGTACATTAACTTCTTGGGGTCGTAACTTTTGCATACGACCTTTGTTTTAGGTGAACGATAGCCCATTGGAAAGGTCTATCCGAGGAATACACATTATTCCATCACACTCTAACTACACCTATTGTGTAAATGTGTCAAGCCCAAAAAATGTTGTTTAGGGCCTCAAAATGGCCCCAGAAGTTTAGGACCCGAAAATATAGAAAAAAACTTCCAGCATTAAAAATGAAATTGCCAAGATGGAATATGTATATGATCCAGTTGGAATAGGTGGGTGGCAATAAATATCCACTTGGATCACTAACTCTAAAAGTGTTGAACTATCATGTTTGCTCCTTGAGAAGGCACAACATGCCCTAAGCATTGTCACTTCCTTCTACAATTCAGTCCATCCACACAACAACCTTATACCAAGGCAAGGTCACTCCTCTCCTTTCTACACTATGAAGTCACCCCGAAATAATGTCATGCACAACAAATTGACTCCACTGCCCACCTCATGGAACAATTATCCAATATTTTACAATCACACACAATCTGCATCACATCCAAGTCTATGAAGATTCAAGGGAAATCATTGTGCATCTTCGCTTCCAACCATCTCTTCCCTGACAGCTTAATCTTGTGATGAATTCCACAATTCTGGCTTCCTTGGCCGAATTCTCCCCATCTTCATGTGCGTCTTCGGATATGAAACATCCTATATGTACCAAGAGTTGCACATATAGGATTCATTTCCCCCATTAATTCATCACCTGGATATGTTGTTGCATCTAGTACCTCTATATGCTTTGAAATGGTTAGGATGCACCCTCAACCATGCTGCCAAAAGCAAGAGAAATACCCGTGCCTAAGTAATTTATTCTTGCTGAAATATTCATGTCCACACAAACCTCCAAACTAAGGTAAGTCTTCAACTCACCTTTTTATGTCAAGTCACATCTCTGCAAATTAACATTTGTGATGAGTGTGGCCAATGCACCCACACTCCTCAAATGTTCCATTGAACTATCCAAAATGTTCCAAGTAGAATAAGTCACCTCAAAGAACTCCCATGCATTAGCACATTTGAACCAATACTTCTACCAACCTCAGCCAACAACCCTCCTAGATATTTGATTCATTTCACAATCATATTCAAGTCACCAAGGTATGCTCTGCCTCATCTAATGTCCCATACCAAAGGCAAGTGAACACCACCCAAGTCACTTGGTATGCATTCTACCCATTCATGTTGACTACAAAAAATTCTTGGTCGACTTCTTTGCTAACTCTGTCCATCTCCTAGGACAAAACCACCCTGCACCTCCTGCAAGCGTCCAAACCTTGGCATTATCATCATGACTGTCAAGTCATCACATGACCCAAAAAATCTATATAATTCACCAACGCACTAAGGTAACTCATCCAAGAGTTAGGAAACTCCTCAAGTTACCTTCATAACTTCATCCAAATATTCCTAATTCCACCACATGACTCTTCCAAGTAGGTCACCCAAGCTATCCACACATTCACCCAAGTCAAGGCATCCCAACTGC
Organism: Picea engelmannii; assembly: GCA_009831015.1. Classification (NCBI taxonomy): domain Eukaryota; kingdom Viridiplantae; phylum Streptophyta; class Pinopsida; order Pinales; family Pinaceae; genus Picea; species Picea engelmannii. Next base: position 15,550 of record ML811909.1, on the reverse strand, counting down.
TACATGTCTTCTTTGAATCTGCACCACTTGAGCCACCCTCAAGTTTGCCAATTTTCATTGTAGAAACATATTACACTTGAACCACCAAGTCATTTGAATTCCCTTTGAAGAACTCGCCATGACACTTAGGAAATGCAAGAACTCAAAACTAAATATACCTTTCCAACAACATTATTTGTTGCATCCATGGTTCAAGTCTATTGTCTTGGACCTCCACTTTCCCAAGACATTGACTCACCATGTGATCTCCCCTCAATCATCGTGCACAAATACACAAACCTACATAGCACCTTCACTACAATACAAGGTTGAGTCCATCCGTCCACTTTAAAAATACATCTAAGTCCAAAACTTCTCATGCAACTGGTCGAACTCATCTCCAATGTCCTGCCATCTTCACACCTTGACTACTTCTGGTTCAAGGCACGATGCACACACTACTTGACTTTGAAGTCATATTGTTTTTAACTAACTTATGTAACTCTATGAAGAGTCACCTCATTTGAAGGTTGCAGTTGACCCACTTTTCCAGCAACCCAACTCAAATCAATTGTTGTTCTTGATGATGCATGAAATGAAGATGTAATGATGAAAGTGTGCCCAACCAACTGCCTTGTTGTGAAGTTTCTCTAGGTTGCATCAAGTCATCCAACTCACCCAAGTTCTTCAACGCATCACAACCCAAAACTTCCCCACTTCATGATCACTTCTATGATCACCCTTTGCGACAAGTCCTGTGACAAGCCCTCCATTGATCGACCTTTCCAAAGATCTTGGTTCACCCATGAAATCTATGCTTGGAATTATCAAGGTGTGTTCATAGATCTATCACTTACTTCTGTTGAAAATTAAATCAACCAATTTTGTGCCTAGACTATCTATATGAAAGTTCAGTCCAACCAAACCTTCACCAAGTTTGCACCCAAACTTCCTCTGTGATGAACCAGTTCTCTCCATCAAACTGCTCACCAAGTGTGTGAACATTCCCACTATGTTGTCTTCATAACAAATTGCGAAACCAACTGTAGTGAGCCTCAACACCACTTTTCTGACTACAGTAGCGGTGAAGAGCCAAATCTACTCTGATACCATCTATCATTGAGGTAGTGGTGAAGATCTCACCAACCCTTCTTCAAAATTTGTGACGAAAAATATCTAATACCATCTGTCATGAAGGTGGCAGTGGTGAAGATCTTACCAAACTATCTTCAATTTTTTCTCTAAAACCATATGTCACGTCCCGATAGGATGCCTGTTATTTCCCAAATCTTGCAATCATGCACCTCTTGAGTGCATGTGGCACCTCATTCTCACTCGGCTACTTGGAAATACCATGGATACTTCATCCAGACTATGCTTCTTCACCTAGAGCTTACCCATAGTCTATTCTAGGCTATGAGAGAGTCACACTACTACTTTAATGACACTCACTTGTATACTTAAAAAACTTGTTAACATATTTAAATCGTAGTCACTTAATCATACATTCATGAACAAAGAGAATAATTGCAAAACAAAAAAGAGACACACTAACATAGTTTGAGTGACACAAAACGTGCCTAACACTCGGCTAAGTCTTATTATTGTGAAACTGTTACAATATGAGCACTATCAGCTCATTTTACAACTTGGCAGAGTCTCACGACTCACCTCACCTCACCAAGAAACTCATACACAGATTCGTCACACCAAGACTCGTCCATCATAACAGATTTCACAACTCCTACAGTGCACTAAAATGTGCATCCACCTCAGAATCACCATCTCTTCTCTATCACAAGGATTCACACAAACCTACGGTTCTATTTCATAGCATGCCTCACCTAGAACTATGAAAAATATTTTCCAAAACTCTAAAGTCACCCCACCTACTGCTAGACTCAACCCAAAGAAGGTTGCCCCAACTCTATCCAAAGAATCACCTCAATGTAGCACAATTCCTCCCATTTGGAGAGACTTGACTCCTTGAGGGAGCTCATCCCTCCTTGTTCAAATCTGTCACATAACCTCAGAGTTGATCATGTCCTCATCCTTGTCACTATTCCTTCTTGGTTGTGTGCCCTTTTTCTTTTATATGGAGTCCAAACCTAACCCTCGTGAATCATTGCATCCTCTGGTATGCCATGCCCCTTCGTAGAGAAACGCACCTAAACGAAGCAACACAAACCCATGCACTTGTAAACCTTCACATCCCTTGGAACCAGTGCACCTCAACCTTTGTGTGCTCCTCATGTCGACGTGCCCCAACCTATTTGGTTCTCCCCTTCTCTTGGTCGCTTTTGCCACATGCTTCAACTCATTCTTAGGTGTAGGAGCAACCCCAAATTGTCTCTCTTTGAGGAATTGGGAGAAGGTTCCAGCACCCTTCTAGCCGAGTACCTTACATGATGTATATTTATCATTCAATTAGCTAAATTTTGTATGTATATCAAATTCTAAATTTCATTAATAGAGGAAATCTACATCAAGAATTATGAACATGTGAAAAGTGTAGCATGTCCAAGCCAAACAACAATTGCGCACATAATATTGGTGCTCCTATTTTTTTACTCATGGTTATAAACGCAAACACTTGGGTGTCATTATGGGGGAAAGACACACATAACCCTCACATCCTTCTCAAGGGACATGTATGAATTTCCATGGTCTACATTGATACCAGTTTCATTTGTATTCATATTCATATTTATTTTTCTTGAGACTAATTTTTCACCATTATATAACTAAGAAACTTGAGTTCCCAACGTCTCCCACAACAATGTTGTGACAAGGAATGATTCCATTCTCCCCCTTGACCATTGTTGGGAGCAGGCCTATTTTGAGAAGGAAGCCTATTCTAGGCGCATGCCTACTTTTGGAGAAGGATATGTTTTGGGAAAAGACCTATTTTTGGAAAGGAAGATGCACAACAAGTGGCAAGAAAGCATCATGCAGGAGGAAAATCAATGTGGTGTGTCGGCATACAATCCTAACCATGATAGGGTTAGGATTTTTGGTAAGGATTGTAACGACTATAAGCCTATAAAATAGTATAAATAAGGATCTAGGAGGTCTAGGAGAGGAGGGATGTCAGTTAAGAAAAAAGAGGTGTGTATGTGATATAAAGAGATATCATATCATTTTGTGGGATTGTTGATTGTAATAAGTTTGTAGAAGAGTCGAGTAAGGGACACTCTGAGGGTTAGATCATAAGATGAGGAGCCTATTGTGATATACTTTGCCTCACAGAGGGTTCTTACCCTTAATCTTGATTGTAGTACTGAAGATGTAATGCGTGCAGTGCAAGATTTTGCAACAGATTAAATAAGAGAGTAGAGAAGCTAGATCTTTGTGGACGTAGCCCCAGGAGGGGGTGTACCACAGTAAACCTTGTGTTCTATGTGATTTTTAATTAATGTTTACTTTCTATTAATGATTAGCGTATGAATAAATGGTTATACTAGAAATATCAACATGCATGCATAACGTTAAAGATGAATAAATCATAGAAATACTTGAATCATTAACAGGGATAATGCATAAATAAGGAAGAATGCAATCCCAGATACCCACTCATTCCTAGACTACAAACATCTGAGTATTGCAGTCACCCATAAAAGTTATCTCATGTGAGACTATGTTGTGCACCCTGTGCGCAGCATTTCCTTTTGTTGTACCAGGAGGGCCGATAGTATTTGAGGTTTTTGTTGGAAACTTGTTGAGATCTGAACCTAGGTCAACCCAAGAAGAAGTAAAAGAGAATCAAACCAACAAATGGTTTTGTTTCTGGCTAGAACTGCACAGGATTGAGTGGACGAGATCTATGGAAGAAACACACAAAGGATAAAAGTATAGAATAGAATGTTCATGCCATGGAATCCAATGAACGCGGATATTGAAAGATGGTTGGAAACAAATGAACTTGAGTTTGCACAGAAGGATAATAGAAAACCTAAGTTAACATCGCACAAATATGTCAAGAAATATGTGTTTAGCGACTTGCATGAAGTATTTTTTTGTGATTTCCCACATTTGTTGCAGGAGTGGTTATTGAGGTTAAAGAAAACCCACCCTACAAATCGAATCAAACAGTTGGAGTGGAATCCTGTGGAGATCGCGTAGTTACATCAAGTTAATAAAAAATTTACGCGCGCAATAGATTTATGGTTAAATAGTATTGTTTCAGGGTTTATCATTGAATTTGTAGTAGATACCGTGAAGTCTTACACTGCAACAGAGAAGGATTTTCTAAAAGGACCCAGAGGTAGGTACTTCATATCGTTGTATACTTCAATCAAGATTTCATTGATGAAAAGGGTGTGATTACCATTGAATAAGACAACTAAACTTCCCTATGTGCATAGGGAAAGGGGGGAAGCATTGATAAGAGGTTGAGATATGGAAGATGATATGAATAAGGGAAATAAGAAGGAGGCCATGGACCCATTCATGATGGAAGAAGACTATATATAGAATATAATGGAAAAAGCTAGAATGACGTGTGGTGGAGTACCCTACCAATATAAAATGAATAAAAAATAGAGAGCCATAACCAATAGAGAGGAATTATCAAGCGATGAAGAAGAGGTAGAGTATCTTTGGGCCGTGGAGAATATTGAGGAAATCCTTTGCGCAACATATGAAAGGAAAACATGAGCTCCAGGGTCAGGAACAGAATGTAGAACTCCAATCAAGACCATCGTCAGTGTGGAACCTACAACCCCATGTGCGACTAATACACCAAAAAGAATACCAACATTTAGACAACTGAATTTTAGTGGAAGAAAAGAAACAGGATGGGGATCCAATCAAGGAGCATCAACTGGGGGAGCCAGTTCAGGAAGTAACATTCAATTGTCTACACCGTGCGGAGGCAGTAGTTCAACACAGTTCAAAATGGCAGGACATGATCCCACGATCATATTACCAGAATTTTGGGGAGAGGCATTAAAGGACCCTGAAAATCACTTATTCATCTATGAGACGATCTTGGAAGCAAAGCAGATCATAGATGAGGATACAAAACTTGTGCAGTTAGATATCACACTAAGAAACTGTGCACTGGACTGGTACATGAACCTAGATGTAAACAGTCCACGGGGAGTAACAAATACTATTGTAGACATGAAAAAACTATTGATAAATGAATTTTAGAAGCCCAACTTAGAAGATCAGTACATGAATGAAATGATTGAAATCAGGAAAAAACCAGGTGAGTCTGTTTGGGATATTGATCAGACATTCAAATGTCTAAAAGGTAAGTTGAAATATGAAATTACCAACATGCAACATAGGCACTTATTTTTGAACTCACTGTTACCACACTTGAAATACACATTAAGACAACAAAATTTCCAAATTCAGGAAGAGGCTCTACATGCATCCTTACAATTGGAAGAGAACTAGTATCAGAAGATAGTTCCAACAATAGATGAGCTTAAGGATGATCTGAAGAATCTAACATATCAACTTAATGAGAATAAGGGAAAGGAGAAAAGAGAAGTTGTTTGGTGTACCCTATGCAGGACATAAGGACACAATAAGAACAAATGTCCAGCGTTTGAGCAATATATGGCAACAGGTGTAACAAATCCCTTGCCAATAGAAGGACCATGGTGCGAGAATTTTAAAACGCATGGGCAGGATCCACATCACTTTCCAATGATGTAGAAGTATAAGACAGTACCCAAAAGTTCATATTGCAATTTTTGCAAGTCAATGGATCATGATGATAAGGATTGTAGGATGATGGAGTTGATGAGAGAAAGAACTTCAGATACTTATAGGGTGCAAGAAGAAATTATGACAGGACAAGATGCACCTCAGTTCAGCTAGGTACCACCACCATAAAATAATGTGCAACAACATTACAACAATGCGCAACCCTAATACAATAATGTGCAGTCGCAATACAATAATGTGCAACCATGGTATAACCTCAAGAAGTATAACCATGTACCTCATTACAACGCGCCATGGGGAGATCGAGGTGGATACAGAGGTGGAGGACGAGGAAGAGGAGGATTTGGATGAGGAATAGGACCAGTAGTGTTCCACAACTTCCAAAACTAGGACATTATGCAAGGGATTGTCCACTTCCACCAAGGACATGTATGTACTATCGCGCAACAGACCATGACACAAAAGAATTCCCAACACTCTTGGGAAAGATCCAAGAAAAAAGGAACCAAAACAATGATAATGTCCAGTGGATTTCTATAGAAGCCAGGGATGATGGGAGAAACATCAATATAGTAACTCGAGGAGGAGCCAAGATAGGAACCGATGCAGCAAAACAAGATCCAGTGCAACACCAATGGGTTAAGAATAATAGTGAGCCACATAAGCAGTTTGATGCACGAAAAGAAAAGGAAACATTTAAGGAGGCTAGGCAAGAGTTTCTCAAGAAAAATGTTTCGTCTACATCAGTCACGCGTCAAACTCAAAACTCACCAATGTACGAGATTCCCTCCTCAATGGACCATACCAGTAAAGGACAACATTTGGACCAAGTAAGTACCATAAAGACGTTTCTGCAATCTTGTGTTAAGTTATTGAATGATCCATCATCTGTTAAGATCTTACAGAATATTCTATAAATATGTAACATAGAGTTAGAAGGGAAGTTAGAACAGAAAAAAGTCAATGATCTCCATACAAGAAGAGGACAAGCAGAGAATTCAAACTAAATGCTAATATTGGGGATTTCAACATGGGAGATATTATATTGGACTTAGGCTCTGAAGTAAATGTCTTACCTAAGAAGACATGGCAGTGTATGGGAAAACCCACACTAGGCTATTCACCTGTCCAGTTGAAATTAGCAAATCAACATAGAGTGTTACCAATTGGAAGGCTTAAATGTGTGACAATAGATTTGGATGGAGTGCACACTATGGAAAATTTTGAACTAATAGAGATAGTAGATGGCACAACACCTTATCCAACATTGCTAGGATTGTATTAGGAATTTGATAAACAGGATACAATCAACCTGAAGAAAATAAAAATGACTTTTGAATCAGCAGAATATAGAGTCATTGCACCATTGGATCCTTCACAAGGAGAAAGGTTTGTAGAGCCCACTTGTTTGGATCTAGAAGAAATAAAATAGTTGTACAGAACCACTGCGCGAGAAGAGGATTATGTTAACCCAACTATAGATGGGGTACTCATATAGAGAAGCATTACATCATGTTCTTCCGACTCAGACAAAGGTTTGGAGAATTAGCAACAACGATTACATGAAGTTTCCACAAGGAGGTGCACAATAATAGATTGTGCAATAAGATGGGTTGGTACAGAGATAAGAGAACCTCCCAGTTTTCATGGGTTAAATGAATTAGAGGAATTATTGACAAAATATGAAGAGGAAGTGTTAGAAAATTAGAGGCTCTTATCCCTAGATATTTCACTCAAGGAAACACCTGCAAGATGGTGGGGGCCACACAAAGAAACAATTAAGTACTGGTATCAGTGAAAATGACTATTGCACATTAGATTTGTCACAGAATAGGGGATAAATAAAATGCAGAGGTATTATGGGAAAGGAACACTCATGGAACACTTGGAGAAGTGCAGGACACAATGGAGGATGACACCACCAGAAGAATGGCCTCATTACTTTATCCATACATTGGAAGGGATCCCAGGGAACTGTTATATAGACCAGGAGATGCGTAGATACACTACATAATGGACATGATTACAGCATAAATTTGCAGTAACTTTCTCGTTTGAGAATGAGAACCCCAACAATGATGCAGCACTAAAGCTGAAATGGGGAGTGATATTTATTGATGAACCAGAGGTTGAAATCACTACAGAATATCAACAACATAATAGACATACAATCAAAGAATTACTCTCATGCTACCATGTTTAAGAGGAAGCACCAAATGAAGATGACCCACGCAACATTCAGATTACAAAGATTGAAGGAGAGAGAGAGGTGGAAGGTCCATCTCTGGAGTCAAAAGTATTTTTTACACCAATCAAAGTTAAGAAAGTCAACATTGGGACAAATGAAAATCCTAAAATGGCAAGTATTGGAGAATATTGGGATGAGCAAACATTAGAAAGAATAACAGAGTTACTGCACGAATACAGTGACCTGTTTCCAACAAAATTCACAAAGATGAAAAGCATAGAAGGGGATCTACGTAAGATGAAGATACCCCTAAAACCTGAGGCTAGACCTATCAGGAAAAGACCCTACAGACTGAATACAGTGTATAAGCAGAAAGTGAAAGAAAAAATTGATCGAATGTTGGAAGTTGGTATCATAGAACTAGTAGGGGAATCTGAATGGATCAGTCCTATGGTAATCCAAGAAAAAAAGGAAGGGGGGATAAGGATTTTTGTAGATCTGAGGAAACTCAATGATGATTACTTACATGACCCTTTCCCTACCCCTTTTACAGACAAAGTCTTAGATAATGTGGGAGGCCAGGAAGCATAGTCATTTATAGATGGATTCTCAAGTTACCATCAGATCAAAATAGCTCCAGAGGATAGGTATAAGAATACTTTTTTCTACAGAATGGGGATCCTACCAATATATAGTCATGCCATTTGGACTAAAGAATGCACCAACCATATTTTCAAGAGTAGTCATATCTACTTTTAAGGAATTCATACATCAGTTTCTAGAATTATATCTGGATGACTGGACTGTATATAGTCTGTTAAAAGACCATGTAGAAATGTTAAGACTCATGTTGGAAAGATGAAGGCAATGTTAGATCTCATTAAAAATCAAGAAATTCATTTTCGGTACACCTTTTGGGATATTGTTGGGACACATAGTGTGTAAACAAGGTTTACTAGTGGACCCTGCTAAGATTGCAATCATTGTAAATTGACCACCACCAAAATCGGTGCACCAGTTAAGAGAAACACTGGGATATACAGGCTATTACAGGAATTTTATAAAAGAGTATGAGTAGATTATTGCACCAATGGAAAAACTATTAAAGAAGGACACCATATTTCAGTGGAATGAGGATTGTCAACAAGGGTTGGACACTCTAAAGGAAAAGATGGTGACAACACCTATATTAGTATTTCTAGATCGGGAAAATACATTTCATGTGCACGTAGATGCATCAGCTATAGCACTTGGATAAATTCTAGCACAACTAGGAGCAGAGGACTTAGACATCCTATAGCCTTTGCAAGCAGAAAGTTGTCAGAATCTTAGCAGAATTACAACACCACAGAAAGAGAAGGCCTAGCTATGGTATATGCACTTCAGAAATTCAGGAACTATTTACTGGGCAAACACTTTATAATGTTCACAGACCATTATTCCCCCAAATATATAGTCAACAAGATAGTGTTAGGGGGGAGGATATGTATATGGATATTATTATTCCAAGAATTCAATTTCGAAGTAATAGTCAAACCAGGGAAGCTGAATGTTGGAATTGATCACCTATCAAGGGTAATCAATGGAGAAGAACCTACTAATTTGGAAGAAAAATTCCCTGATGCAAAGTTATTTTCATTACAGATAGATGATGAATACTTTGTTGATATTATTGAATATTTAAGTACAAGGATTGCACCACAAGACTTTCTCACTGCGTAGAAGAAAAACCTAGTAGTCAGAGCTATAGACTATCAACTCATTGCAGGTCATTTATACAAGATGGGCACAGATAATGTTTTAAGAAGGTGTGTGTTGGAACATGAACGACCCAAAATTTTGGCAAAATATCATGAAGGTATAGTTGGAGGACACTATGCAGGAAAAGCCACCACGCATAAGGTATTACAAGTAGGATTATGATGGCCAACGGTCCACAAAGATGCCAAAGAATACAACCAAAATTGGTGATGTATGTCAGAGGGTTGGGAAACCCAATAGAAGGGATGAGATGCCCCTAAGACCACAGGTAACTATGAAGATATTTGACAAATGGGAAATAGACTTGTTGGACCCATTAATCCACAAGCAAAAGGGTCAAGAGCTAGATATATCATTATTGTGACTGAATACTTAACCAAATGGGCATAAGAAACACCAGACAACAACACACTTCTTGTTTGAGCAAGTGATAACTAGATTTGGATGTCCCAGAATATTGATGAGAGACCAAGGTACTCATTTTATTAACAATACCATCAGGGCGATGACTGAGGAGTTTGAAATTTATCACTAGAAGAGTACACCATATCATCCTCAAGCAAATGGAAAAGTAGAATCTTTGAATAAGATTATGGAAAACGAATTGACTAAGATTTGAAATATTAATAGGGATGATTGGGACTTGAAAATACCAACAGTACTATGGGAATATAGGACCACATGCAAGAAACTGACAAGACAAACACTATTCAGACTAGTGTGTGGGAAGGAAGTAGTGGTTCCATTAGAATTTTTGGTACCCAATCTGTGCGTAGCAATGATTACCAACATGATAGAAAGAGGCATATTATAGGAGAGGCTAAGACAACTAATGGAAATGGAAGAGGAAAATATTTTGGTAGGATTTCACCAGGAAGTACAAAAAGAAAGGGAAAACGCCTGACATGATAGACATATTCAAAAGGAGAGATTTAAGAAGGGAGACTTAGTTCTTCTCTATGACAATTTTTTTTTGCAACACCCTACTAAGTTTAGAGTGCATTAGCTAGGGCCATATGAAGTAAATACTATCACAGATGGGGGATCTGTACAACTAAAGGACTTGGGAGGAACATAATTGAAAGGCGTGATCAACGGTAGTTGAATGAAATTGTACAGGGATAGTCGACCTACTAACCCTTAAAAGTTACAACGTGGTAAGAAAGTTGTGTAAATAGTGTACTGTAGTAGATATTAGGACAAAAAAATGATAAAAGAAATAAAAAGGGGAAAAAGAAGAAAAAAGAAATGGAAAAATAGAAAAAGGAAGAAAAACACAAAAAGAGGCAGAAGTTGACTAAACCACAAAAAGCTGCGAAAAAACTCACGCAGAACAATTACTGTGACAACATCAGAAGACAAAGCACGGGAAAAATTACACTCCACGTAAATGCACGTAAAAAGTGAAAAACAGTTACGACTAGGTCTATAAAGGGCAAAAGGAACATGTTAGTTCAACACTTAGTGATGTTTTAGCACAGAGCGAGATACAAAGTGCATTCCCTAGCTAGAAATTTATGAAGAAGTAGGCAAGTCTGTGAATTGGATAAAATATGACACCGCCAAAGTTTGGCGCTCCATGCCAGTTTGTATGAGTTACTCGACAGGGCCAAAGGCATAAGGAAAGAATGAGATATCCTGAGAACATCATCGAACTTGAGGATGTCACTACTTCAAACACAGAGTCAATCATCCTGACAAGGGTTGAAGAGGAAACATCGACAATGTTGCAAGGGGAAATAGGGCAGAGTTCCAAGACCCAGAATGGTATCCTGAACCCTAATCCTGAAATGCCTGCTAAACCTGATGAAATGATGGGTCAACAATAGGGCCACAATGGAGAAGAGGTGTTGGTCGAGGAAATCACTGACTGACTAGACTCTAAGAGGGAAGAAGAGGACGCAAAAATAGCAAAGGCAGGACCATCTGTTGTCAGGAAGAAAAGAAAGGCACAAGACGCCATGGACATCACACTTTCGTATCTCCTAGAAGCAGTGGTCATTATGGATGATATGCTTGAAAAAGTACCAAAACTTAGGTACTTGGACCACGATTTGCATGATGTGACCAAATTACCATAATTGGTTGAAAATACATACTTAGCAAACAATGGGTAAATTGGACCCCTAGGTAAACTGATAATGGAGCTCGTGCAATGGATAACAAGGTTGTATGACTCTGGCATAATGAACCTATTGGATATATCGCACTTTGGGCGTGGTAAAAACATCGAGATCTACATCAAATAGTTAGTATCTCGAGTACATAGCGGCATCCTTTGGATGGATATGCCAATACAGTTGGATGTATAACTCATCGCCAAGATCACAGGATTACCTACATTCAATGCGCAACCAGAGGAGTACTTGGATAACAAGGCATGCAAGAAGGAAATCGTTGCACTGGTAAAAGCATAGCTTGGCACCAGTAGGGGAAACAAGGGCATTGTGCTAAAGGACATCAATGATAGTGCAATGAGGTTCACCAACAATCTTATGGCTTGCAAGCTGCCGAGGAAATGCAGAAAAGAAGAAGCTCCAACATGAGTCATAGCACTAGCTGAGCAGTGCACGAAAGGATTGATGTTCAACTAGGCACCATACCTATTGAACCATTTTTTGGTTGATTGTAGAGATGCACAGGATAATGGAACCAAGTTCCATTACTCTTGGCTCATCATTCTTATAGATTTGGTAGGGTGGAAGGAGGAAAAATTTTCAGCCTTCCTAGATAGGAAAGGAAAATTCTATGCAGCCAGATATGAGTACATATGGTAGGCCAAGGATAGTAAAAATCAACAAGCAAACAACACAGTGTTTGCGATGTTGATGGAAGAAATACAACAATGTACAACAAATGTGTGGCAAATTCCTGTGGAGGTAATCCAGGAAATAGAAGGGATAGCCAGGTTCAAGGCATCCAAGCATCATATGTGGATCCAAGCCACAAGGGATCCAAAGAAGCCATGGTTGGAGATGCAATACTGTGTCACCAAGGAATAAGTTGACTAGATAATCAGAGATTGGCATGCGCAGTGGAAGCTGTCAGCATAAAAGCAAGCAATTAAGCCAGTCGTGACATAATCCACCAAGCCAAAAGAAAAGGTTGAAGCAAGTTCCTTAGCAAAAAAAAGTATCCCAACTGACAACACTAGAAAGGCTGCAACACAGAATCAACTATCAAGAAGCAGCATGGTGCCTAAAATACCAAGGAGGATAGAAACAACGACAAGGACAGACAACCAACAACAAACCAGAAATGGGTATGCATCACAGGCTGGTGACAAAAGCATATAGGTTAGAAAAAGTGGGGCGCAACCCTCATAGACAACAAGGAAGCCAGTGTAGGTAAAAGAAGCACGCAAAAAGAGGAAGTATTTCATGGAAGACCCAATCATCACCCTAACAAAGGATGATGTTGAGTTAGTCGTAGATAAGGTCCAAAACATGGGGGAAGAGGTGGTATGTATTGCAGAGGAACAATGAGAAGAGATCATGGCCAAGCTCATAGAAGTCCATGAAACTCTACAACAAGTGTAGATTCAAGTAGTACAATAGGCCACAGCGCAACAATAGGAAAAGACACAACGACCCCCTATGAAGAAATAAGGAGAGGAGACAATATAGTTGGTAGTACAAGGTAGAGAGACATTCACATCCACTCACCAAATGATCATAATGGATCATGAGACTGCACAGAAGCCCAATGGGGAAGTTGAGAAGTTTGAAGTCTTCATGGCATAGATACCCACCAAGGCACTATATGGACTCCACACAAGAATAATGAAAGAAGTGAAATCCAGAGCCCGCTTAGATGCGACTAACTTGGAGGTGGGTAGGGGAGTCGCAGGAATATTAAAAATCACCTACGACCAACTAAACTCAGAGAAAGAGGAGGAGAAATAACGTACAGATAAGATAGAACATGGGTTGACAGTAGTATATAATCGCATCCCAGACAGGGTGCAAGCACCATATAGGAGCGCAACATAGAAGATAAAAATTATTTCACAAACAATTGAGGGATATAGGTAGGAAATCGAGGAGCTCAAAGAAAATCTTAACCCTATGACTCCTCCAAAGGTTTGAGAATAGAGAGAACAACAATCCGCACTCCGGATAGTGGAAATGGAAAAAGAAGCAAGGGAAATTGTAGAGTTGTTCAACATAACTGCGCAGATATGGACCATTTTAGAAGAAGATGAAAAGTTCCAATGGTTGGACCAACAAGAGGAGAAAATCATCACTACCATATAGGAGATAAAACAATGACAAAAAATAATGAGTATTACAGAGCACTTGAAGGGCACTCAAGAAATGAAGACTCTGCAGACAGAGTTAAAAAAAGCACAGACAAATAAGCAAGAAAGACAAACCCAATTGGAACCCTTCCAGGAACAAGTAGCACAGATGATTGCACAGCTGGAGGAAGAGAAGATGAGTATGGCATAGGCACAGTCAGAGGGCACAACATTACTACATGAAGAGATAAAAACCCATAAAATCGAGGCACTAATAGACAAAGCTGCGCAGATGAGGGAAAAATTAAAGGAACTAGGAGAGAAGTTCCACAATTTGGAAAAGAGGTACATGGAGTGCACACCACCTAAGTGGCTTGGGACGAGCCACATGTTAGTGTTGGGGGCTTGTTGGGCGCATACCTATTTTGAGAAGGAATTATGTTCTGGGCACAGACCTACTTTTGGAGAAGGATTTGTTTTTGGGAAAGACCTATTATTGGAAAGGAAAACCTAATTTTGGGGCACACACAACAAGTGGAAAGAAAGCAACATGCAAAAAAAGAAGGAAAATAAGCATGTAGGAGGAAAAGAAATGACGTGCGTAGGAAGACAAGCCTAACCGTGATGGGATTAGGGTTTTTTATCAAGATTGTAATGACTATAATCCTGTAAAATATTATAAATAAGGACCTAGGAGGTATAGGAGAGGAGGGATGTCAATTAAGGAAAAAGAGGTGTGTATTTGAGACAGAGAGATATCATATCATTTTGTGGGATTGTTTATTGTAATAAGTTTGTAGAAGAGTCGAGTAAGGGAGACTTTGAGGGTTAGGTCACAGGCTGAGGAGCCTAGTGTGATCTATTCTACCTCACATAGGGTTCTTACCCTCAATATTGATTAGAGTACTGAAGATGTAATGCGCACAATGCAAGATTTTGCAGCAGATTAAATAAGAGAACAAAGAAGCCAGATATTTGTGGACGTAGCCCCAGAAGTGGGTGAACCATGGTAAACCTTATGTTCTATGTGATTTTTAATGAATGCTTACTTTCTTTTAATGATTAGCGTATGAATAAATGGTTAAACTAGAAATATCAGCATGCATGCATAGGGTTAAAGATGAATAAATAATAGAAATACTTGAATCATTAACTAGGATAATGCATAAAGAAGGAAGAATGCAATCCCATATCCCCACTCATTCCTAGAATGCAAACACCTGAGTATTGCAGTCACCCATAAAACCTATCTCAGGTGAGATTGTGTTGTGCACCCTGTGTGCAGCATTGCCTTCTAGTGTACCAGGAGGGCCGATAGTTTTTTAGGGTTTTTTTGGAAACCTGTTGAGATCCGAACCTGGGTCAACCCAAGAAGAAGTAAAAGAGAATCAATCCAACAACCATGACAAGGATTTTTGGGTGTGTTGGTATTTGAAGTCGTGACCTATGCTTGGTTTGAGGATAGGTAAAGGAGGTCATGTTTTTCTCATATGAGTCCATTTTTATGTTGTTTATCATGTGAGTATTCTCATTCTTGTGTATGTCTTTTCGTGATCTTGAAATCCCATATGAGAAGAGTTTGTTGAATTCCACTATGAACTTGACTTTTGATTCCATTTGTCTCCATATGTGATTTTTCTACATGAGAATCAATGTAAGAGTGGAATGGTAGAAAAGGAGCCAATACTACCTCTAATAGT
>ML811908.1:86423-102399 GCA_009831015.1 Picea engelmannii | reverse complement strand
ATGAAGGGTCAGGTATGGAGAAGGACAATTGATCAATGGTCACGATTCGGCCCTCATGTGGAAACAACAAGACCCAAAAAACTGTGGCAACCACTGTATGCATGGAATATGTCAAACTCCTTCCTAATAGGAGGTTGTAGTCGAGAGGCGCATCGACGACTTCAACTTTGACGCACACGGTCTTCTCTTCTAACATGAGGAAAGAAGGAATGATTCCATGTGGTCTGAAAGAACGACCGTCAAAAGTCGTAAGAAGAGTAGGTGAAGGAGACAAAACAGGTTGTCCGATGGCCTTCCAACATGCCAATGAAATCAAGCATGTCGAGGCACCCTCATCAACCACCGTACGTAAAACATTCCGCGTATAATATTTCATGGGGTGAGTCACTACTATATGAAATGCAACGTGGTATGGGAGACGAGTCTTCAAGTCGGTTGTATTAAGCATGATAGTTCCCGTATTACATGTCTCAATGGATCCTAAGGTGACTAGCAGAGCCTTTCTTTGCGAAGGGAAGATTTGGAGGACCTCCAAAGTAGACATCGTGCAAGGGGTTTGTGACAAATCCTCCACCACAGAGTAGTTCTGGGTGGCCCTCGTGTTTGGGTTATGTGAAGCCTTATTGAATGCCCTTTTCAGGATGTGTGTCATTGTTTCACCCATCGTTCTCTCGATATGTAGAGGAATAGATAGGTTTTCGACTTCTTTACCCTTTTCAACAGTACTTGGCATTCTATAATCATGTGCCCTAGTAGCTATGTGAGATTCACCTTTCAACATATATATATTCGAGGTCAAGGGATTACTAGAAGATGAAGGGGGTCCCTCACTACCCTCATCCGTGTTCACAGAGTCTTGAGTTAAATTTTTCCCATGAGGAAATGGGTTCGTTAACACTACAGACTACTGTTGCGCCAATAACTTTTGGGCCTCTATGAGTTGAGGGAACAGGTGAGTCGGGTGGCCTTCTGCATAAAGGTTTCATAGATACTTCGACTTCTTTCTCTCTGTGTTTCCCCCACCAACATTATTGGTCGGTTTCTTATCCCCCTTACCCTTATTTATTGTTTTTTCTTCCCTTCGGCCTGCTGGTTGGCCTTTGGGTTCGTCGATTGCACGCTGTGTACATCCGATGTCTAAGCAGGGGGAGAACCCAAATGAGGAGTTGGGATGGCCATTGTCTGCTGTATCGACAATTTTTGAAATTGGTTTGACAACGGATCAATGGGCTTTGCTTGTGCAGAACCAATAATGGCGTCAACATGTGGTCCATACTTGTGTTTGGGTATTATCAAGAATATACCGTGGTGCATCTGTAAAAACTTCGTAAAGAAAACTAGACTGAGAGTAAATTAGTTCTAGCTGTTGAGCTCTCATTATCGATTCTTCCTCCAAAAAGACCCCTGACATTGCTACATCCTTGGATATCTGGGGTACCAAAGACTTAAGGAAACATTCCAACAAGAATGCTGGTGGAACTGGTACTTTAATCAAACTCTTCCGACAACACCATTCTCGGATGTGATCAGAGATATGGTCTGCCTTTGTCTGCTCAAAGTTGGCTAGCAGTTCTGTGCCCGCATCGTATCTCACAGGTAATTGAAAATGGTTTAAAAAAACCATTGCCAGTTCACCAAAAGTAGAGTATCTTGAGCGGTCGAGCTCGATGTACCATTTCGTGGCACTCCCTATAAGAGTGCATTGAAACAGATGCAACCGAACAAAGTTGTCCCTTAAACAGTTGGACGAGCACCATAGGTGAAATTTGGACATGTGATCGCCTGGATATTCATTAGGCTTTCCTTCGAACTTTGGAATGTCTGAGGAAAAACTTGGTCGACATAGCATGCCAATGTGGATCATGACAGATTGGGTCATTCAATAATCTAGACAAGTTTGGCAAATGCAAAATTTCCAGAAACGATAGTTTAGGTTGTTGAGTATGTATAGGAGGATAAGAGCCTGGGATTCGGTTGGCACCAGGTTTCCAGGAAAATTTAGGTTGCTGGCCCTGGTTCTGGTAAAAACCATGGCCTAGGCTAGCATTCATATGATGCACTAGTTGAGACGTCATCGACTGACTCCCATAATAGGACGTTGAGGGATGAGAAGGGATTGCTCCCGACTTTGTGTTCCAAAGGTTCTGGAAAGGTTTGCCCCCTACCAATCCGATGGGAATAGGTACTGAACCTTTCTCGGGGTTCCATTGACCATGGAAGGGGTTGACCCTGGTCGACATCCTTGACGAGGGAACTGATCCCTGCCATAGATTCCAAGGTCCTTGAGAAGTGTGTGCCCCCTGTGCAGGAATAGTACCCTGCGCAGGACTTTGTGATCCAAAACCAGGGTTTCCCCCGACTGAGAAGAAAACTGATGAGAATACGTTGTTACCAAACACATCAAACAAAGAGAATGACAAAGAACCCACCAGTGTGGTACTAGAAGAATGTGCTTGACTACTTGCTCCAAATGAGTTGTAATTCATGTTTGGCGAGGCGGGCTATTGAGAATCATTGCCAAGCGAGGGGGACAATGGAGGTATATGACCCTTTCCATAAGGGAAAGCGTTATAGGGGGATAAAGACCCCCCCATGGACCCTTGCAGAGGAGCGTTAGAGCTCCCTGCTTCTAGACCCAAAGTCTGTAGGGTGGAGTAGGAGAGGACCGAGTTCGTGTCAAAGTTGGGCATCCTGTATGAAAACAGAGGGCCCCATTGCACTCTGCGTAAATGGTGCAGTGATCACCACCATGGAAAAAATCAGACCACTGCCCGAGGTAGAGGCGGTCAAGACCATAGTGGCCCAGACCTGTGAAGGTGAGTTAGGAGGCAGAACTCCCCCAATTGTGGCAGCTGTAGAGGGAGTATGATGACTCCCTGATGAAGTAGAAACATTTTCTTCCATTGCTACTTGCAGTATTATCTAATGCTAGTGATGCATTACCCTTAGAGGGGCAAGCTGTATCAAAAGTGGCACTGACAAGTCAGTGATTGAAGAGTTATACAGATTGAGAGCTTCCGCTCCAAGGTCAGAAATAGTCGGTCCCTCCAGAAACTAATGTTATCCTCTCGGAGATGGCTCGAGTACAGTTTCTTATGGCCTGGTCGCCTCAAAATACCCTTGCTGGTCTAGTCTTCACCTTCGTGGTGGCGGTGGTTGCTCCAAATTGACTGGAATCAGGCCCAAAATCCTTCGTGACCAATGAATCTATTGCTCTTCCACTATGGGATAAGATCAATGACACACTAGGGATTTCTAACGTTGAAGACCAAAACATGCACTAGAAAAAGTCCCTATGATATGCAACAAGCAAACCACTATTACTAGTTGGAAGAACAATTACAACAACCAACACTAGAGAAAATTACTGGTGCAAGTGAAACTCAAACACGGAAGCACCCCCTAGATATACTCTGCAAAGCGTGGCCCGATGTTTGCCCTAGGTGCCACGGTATACCCTCGCAGTCACTTGTGTAAGTCCCTAAAATGAAAGGCAACTAGGTTTCCAACTTGTGAACAACTACTAGGCGGGTATAGTCGACAGTCCAATGGACCGCAATGAGAAGGGTTTCAAGGCCAAAACCTATCGAGGGTATCGAAAGAAAGTGTTCCAGAAGACATCTGAGGACCTCGAACATATTCGAGACCCATGAAGCTCCATGGAAAATGCAATCAACGTAATCCCAAGATAAGTCCTCTATATGCATTCCTCTGCTATGATTGGTCCGACTTTGGAGGGGTTATCTCCGCTACCTTTCCGCATGCGACCTTAGTGGGGGGTCCTGAATAATTTCCACATTACTGGATTTTTTCACTCCCTAGCATAGACTCCTATGTTTGTTTTATAGCCTTGAAGAGTTTCCTCTCCAACCTAAATCAAGGCTCTAGCGTAATCTAGTTGATGGACCCTACAACCATGAACGTTTGATTAATTTTAGTTAAGCGTTAATTTTAAGTGGTTTATCTTAAGTTAAAGGAATGAAAATGAAACTGATGGTGTTTTAAAAGAGATGAAAGAGAAGAACAAATGATGGAAACAAAATTACTTCTTCAACAAACAAAGATTTTCAAATTGAAAAACTCTTTAACCAACTTTTCTAACTAACTTTCTTTCTAAGATCTTTTAAAAGAAAAAACTCAAAACTAAATTTTACTCGACTACAAGATACTTAAAGTCCTAATTATTCAGTAAAGAACTTAAGAAAGCACTCTTATTCCTGACAGGTAACGACAACTAACCTAACTACTTAATAACCAAACAAGAAACTGATTTTTTTTCTTTTTAATATGCCTAAAAAATAAGAAACTTGAAAATGAATTCTTTTCTTTCCTTCTAAAGAAATTAAAAATGGAAAAGTAAAGACAATACAAGACCCAAGAAATTGACTTCCAATCTACTGTAGATCACATAGAGTCATTGAAAGAACCACAAAAGATAAAACAAAAAAGACTCACAGACTCGTCGAAAAAACCCTTTAACAAAAACACAAGAAATCATTAAAAGATAAAGAAACTGATGCCACTCCTAGGCTCAAAGACTATAACTACAAAGACTAGGACTAAATCAAGAAACCCCTGAGAAGTCAGACTTCAATCAGGGAAGAGGATGACTACCTCTTATTGAGAAAAAAGTTTTCTGACACAGGCACGCAACTGACACTTAAGAAGCCTGCATATGTATGCAAGCTGTCCAAAGGTAGGGCGCGTATGTACATGGGAAAACCCACTGCAGACTGGGTACACCTCTGTAACTTCTCAAAAAAGAAAACTAACAGTCAAAGCTGACAAGGTAGGGAGCAATGGTATGGTAGACCAAAATCTATTAAAGACTCAGTAACTTATAGAGAACTCAAAGAGGTAATTAAATCGATTAAGACACCCAAAAAGATCCCCTAAAAACCCTAGAGGCTCCCCAGTATAGTCACCAATTCTGCTATAGTGGGAAACCCCCCCTACGGAATACACTAGGGTTATAAAGTGCAGGAAGAGCTAACCATCTAAAGTTTCATACTTTTAACAACTATCCCGAAAACACCCCACATTCATGCATAAAGTACAAGGTATAGGGATCTGATAGTCTTACCTTAAACTCTAAGTTCGGTGTCGATCCCTATGTGTACGGTCACTTCTCGAATGCAAATAACCTCCCAAGGATGACCTGCATTCACCAAAAAACAAACAATAAACTACGAACATGCATTGTATATATGAATTAATAGGTTATATGTCATAACAAAATGTAAGTCAAACATGAAGATTGAACACATCATATGGCGGGACGAAAAAAGTAATTCTTCATATTAATCTCACAAAATTACTTACAAAATGAGATTGACGACTGCTGCTCGAATCCGGTCCTGGGATCCTCTTCACCAAGCTCCAAATTCTTCCACGTATCCTTATTCTCTCACACTTCTCTCTATAGAATGGGCATAGGCTTATGGATGAGGAAAAAGGCAAGAATAGGGAATTCTAGCTCAAAACTCACAATGTGGCTGCAAATTCTTGGGGCAAGGGGGGAAAGCAAAATGGGCAGAGTTTCATTGTTGCTATGTTTCTCCTTGGAATGAGACCCCAACACCTCTTTTTATATGAAAAAAATATGGTTTTTCGGTTTGGTGACAGGCTATAGACAGTCAATTGGTTGGGAAACTACCCAATAGCCTGTAATCTCATGGAATCCCTTGCAACTTTTTATTTTTTTCAACTTTTGTGGGTATACGTGGGTTGTAATGGCGCAACTAGCATACATACATGGGTAGTAGTGGCGCAACTAGCATACATACGTGGGCAGTATTGGTGCATGACATGTACATCTTCAAAAATAGTGTTTTTAAGAAGAGTTGTTCTGTATTGGCTTGGAAAAAATAGTAAGTAAGATGACCTGATGCCTGGTCTGCATGTGTGGTGTAATTTAGGGTTATAACATGTAATAATCAAGAATCATGCATATCTATAAAATAAATGTGTTCTCATGCCATGCATAGTTTTAACAACAAATAAACATGTTATAAGCACAACAAAAAGATAATTACACAGTGGAACTATAATTTACAAGAAACAAAGAAAATAAAACTTGTATTTTAAAGATAACTTCATCGATTAGATGTATATGTCAAATGTTCCACCCAACCTTAGGATTTATTACACATGAACTCTCCACAACATGCCATCCTTGAGCCAAGGATATGAATCCATAAGGATGGGTGCCTAGGTCGACTCTTGTTTCACACACTTGTCAGTTATCAATATATCATCATTTTCTCAACCACAAAGAAAATCCTAGCTTGCTATATCTCTTTCCCCCTTGGCCTGCACAACCCAAATAAATGAATCCCCTTCTCTACAATGCATTCCCTTTGGCTGTTCCACTTCTTTCCAGAGATCCAATTCTACTGGTAAGGAAAAATCTATGCTAGACACTCCAAGGATCCTCAGTTGTGGAAATTTATTTCACAACTACCATCATTCTCAAGCACATAGGCATCAAATTCTTTCCTCAAAATACCTATAGATACCTACAACCCACTAGCAATTGATCTCTACCTCCATCAATTTTTTTCATGCCAAAACAAAGAACAAGAGTGAACAATAATGAATGAGGAATGAAGTGAGTAACCAACACAATGATAGAGGAACCCCCCAACAACAAAAAACATGGTTTATATAGTTACATGCGATAATGCACCACGTGGCCTCCCAAAGAAGCTCACTTAACCACTTTTATTAGCTAAAACCAAGATGGGTGAGTACAATATAATAAAATGGCTTAGCCCCTTTTACCCCCCTTCTATCGTGGAAACATAACCCCCTATAACTCTATTGTTGTTCGTCTTGCTGCCAATGATGGATTTTTATTATTAATATTCAAAATATTACATTAATAGGATCCTCTACCTTTGAAATTTACAGGCACTCTGAACTTTAAAAAAGAAAAAACATTATTAATTTGGGGACTCAAAACCGCGGTATCACATTCCCCTACCCCTTATTTAGGCACTTTCCTCGGTGCATATCACCATATGGGTGTACATATATACACAATTTTATCAAAAAATATAAAACACTTGTGGGTATGCCTCCCACATTGAATCTTCCAACTCCCATGTCACTTCTTCAGGGTTGTAGCATGTCCACCAGATGTTTATCTACCCTATGTCTTTGCTCCATAACACCATAACCTTCCTATCCAATATACACACTGGTTGTACCTAGAAGTTTCCTTTTGGATGCACCTAAATCAAAGTCCAATCAATGACATGGTCAGGATCATGCACACACTCTTTCAACAAGGATACATGAAATAAATTATGCACATTCATGAAAGAAGGAAATGCAAACATGTATGCAATCAGTCCTATTCTATCTAATATTTCAAATGGACCACAAAATATGGTTTCTAGCTTGGTACAAATCTCCAAATTTAGTGAGATCTTCTTGGGCTTCACTTTCAAAAACACATGCTATCTCACTTTAAATTCTCTAGTTGTCCTGCTCTTATTTGCGTAACTCTTTTTCCTATCTTGTGTTTCCTTCAATTTTTTCTTCATTTTAACCATCTGTTCTTCCATTTCCTTGAGCAATTATGGCGCAAGTACTACTTTGTCTGTTGGGTTGTCCCAAATCATTGGAATATTTCATTTTCTACCATATAGAGCTTCAAATGTGCTCATATTTAATGAATCTTGATACCCATTGTTGTAGGAAAAATCAAGCAAATGAAAATAATATTCCCACTTAGATGGTTTATTCATAACATACATTATTAACATGTCTTCAATCACTTGGTTGATTCTCTTTGTATGACCATTCGACTGTGGATGATATAGTGTACTAAAATTCATGTTTTTACCAAATCCCTTAAACAATCCTCTCCAAAAGTTTGAATTAAATTTTGAATCTCTCTTTGAAACAATTTCCTTGGGTATTCCATGCAACCTAGAAATTCCCTTCATGTAAATTTATGCAATACCATCTGCCTTATGAGTCATCTTAATTGGAATAAAATGAGTATCCTTTATCAATTTATCCACCACTACCATTATTGAATCATGCTTCCTTTCTTTCATGGACAATTTAGTGATAAAATAATGGTTACTACTTTCGATTTCCACTCTGGTATTGGCAATGGCTGTAGAAAACCTACTGGGTGTCTATGCCCATCCTTCACTCTTTGACATTCTGTGCATATGGAAATGTAATCAACAACATCCTTTTTCATTCATAGCCAAAAGTATTGGCTTCTTTCATTCATAGTGCAATTGTTTTATGGTAACTGGGATGTATTTATGTATTCCTAGTGAAAAGTATTGGCTTTTTATTGTTGCAATTGTTTTCTGGTAACTGGGATTTCCGACATATTATGCATTTTTTTAACCCCAACTTCCTTAGTACTTTGTAATTTGGCACAAAATTCTATTTTTATGCATAAGTACTCCATGTTCCTTCATATTATACTCTTTAAATTTGTGTTGTACATCTTGCTATAAGCTTTCTTTTACTTATAGGTAATGCTGGTTTGTAACAACAAAATATAAAATTCTTCTCTTTAAATCTGAACTATGCATGCTCATGGATGTATTATGCATGATATGTACCCTTCGGTTGAGTGCACCAACAACTTTATTTTCTTTTCCTTTGATACGATTGATGTCAAATTCACACTCACTTAAAAATTCTAGCCATCTTGTTTTCCTAACATTTAAAATTGGTTGTTCAAACAGATATTTGAAACCATTGTAGTCTTTCCTTAATTCAAATTTATTTCCCATTAAGTAATGTCACCTTATATTCAATGCATGAACTATGGAAACAAGTTCCAAATCATGTGTGGCATATTTCCTCTCATTTTATTTAATCTTTTTAGACTCATAACTAATGATGTGTCCATTATAAGTGAGGACTCCACCACATCCTTCTTTACATGCATTTGTGCATACCACGAAATTTTCATTTGGATCTCCAATCTTCAAAATAGGTGCACTAGTAAGTAACAAAAAAAAATCTTCACACTTTATTGTCCATTCAAACTTAGTTCCCTTCTTTTTTAAAGAAGTGATGGGATGAGTAATCTTAGAGAATCCTGCTATAAACTTCTTATAGTATCTGACTAATCCCATAAAATATCTAACCTCTAAAACATTATTTGGTGTTAGCCATATTATAATGGATTTAATCTTCTTTGGATCTATTGCTATACCTTCCTATGAAATGATGTGCCCCAAATAATGGATATGATCTTGGTAAAAATAATGCTTGCTTATATTGGCATATAGTTGATGCTCCCTTAGAACTTACAACACCAATTGAAAATGATGCTCATGTTCTTCTTCCGACTTGGAATATACAAGTATGGCATCCAATATCACAATGAAAAATTTGTTAATTTTCACATGCAACTCTATGTGACTAATTTCATATCTGAAAATTGCTTCCTAGTGATCTAACAATAAAACCCTAGTTGTCATCATTGAACAACTTTACACTGAAATTATTGACTGAAAATATATGCAGCGGAAACAAAAATATCATAGATGAACCATCAATACACATGACACATAATTTCAGTTCTGTAATCATGTTATGATCATAAATTCTAAGGAAAAAACCATCCCTCCCAACAAATACAATATCACCAAAATGTGAGGACAACCTTGTCCTCCAAATTCAACAAAACCGAGAACATACATGTTCTCCAATAACCATACAAATAAAAAATCAAACCTCATCAATATCTGGAAATATCCTCTGCACATGAATCTTCTGTAGAAACCCTGTACGGCCTGCTGACATCACTTGTCAGCTTGCACAGATATGCACCTGCCAAAAAAATTTAGGTACACGATTTACCAATTGCCAACCTGTGTGCATACATTTTTTGATCTCTCGCAAAATGCATATACCCTATATGTGATTATTCTGTCTACAACCCATGTATATACACGCTTTTTCCTCTTGCAAACCATGTACGGTATGAAAATTTTCTCCACATGTACAACCTTCTTTGCTTCTCTCTCTTGGGATATATTAGCCACCTTGCAGATTTCCCCTTTCTTGAGATCACCAATCCTCCTAGCACAAGTGCATACTCACTTATGATAGATCCATCAAGTATCCACACACTCTACATGATGTGTAATGTTACAATGACCTCTCTCCTTTATATACAATCCTTAGGGGTCACCATAGAATCGCCTCCAAAAGTCAACATCAAATTAGGATTTCCTTGTGGGTGTGAAGCCTAGACACAAGCCCACAAAGAGCATCATCAAACCCATGAATCCCCCACTCAAATCAAAGGGGTTTTTCACCAAACAAAAAGTGTGATGTTCCCACAATGATTTCCACATGCCCAACACCTAGGGCCATGTGAGAATACCTACCCTAAGCTACAAAAATCAACACTCCCTCTTAGCGAGGAAGGTATTCTCACCACACTTCACAATTGGGAATTCCTCCCAATGTTACTAAACAATCAACACTCCCTCTTAGCGAGGGAGGCATTCCATCCTCCATCATCACCTAGAAGTAGCTTTGTCTCCCATACTAGATCCTCCACCATAATGGATCTACAATCCATCTGATTGGCTGCTCCCTTTTCACCGAAGAAAATACTTATCTCCATTCCTCCTAATTGGCTGCATCCTTGGTCACTAAAGAAAATTCTATAGTCTGACATGATCCCATCCTAGAAGGCACCTTGATCCTAGAAGCCTCCTACCTTTGAACCTCCTGTCTGGAAATATCAACGCATGAAACCTACCTGACAGTATTGGATTTGGCCTCTCTCCCATATGGACCTGAAGGTTGTCTCCCACTGAGTGAATGAATCTCCATTTGATCCTCCTAACTCCCTTTAAAGTCACATTCCCTCTGAGTCTCCTAACTTCCTTTGAATTCAGAATCCCTATGAGTCTCCCAATATCCTATGAATTCTGACTCTCTATGAGTCTACACAACCTTCAGAGCTACTTGATCCCTATCCACTATCCTCTACAAAGTCCTAGGAGGATGCTCCTCCCCACTGGATCCTGAGGGCTGACTCCTTATGAACTTGGGCTTCTTGTGAGCCAACACTACTAGTGGAGCCACCTGCCTCACCACTCATGGAGATAATTTCTCCCTCTGTACTTGTGCTACAGGTGGGGCCACCTAACTCACCACTAGTGGATCTACCTGATCCTCCTCATCTTTCTCTCTGCTCCCGCTGACCAAAACATGCATATGATGGCCCTTTATAACTCTAAGAACCATTGTTGATATGAAGCTATATCCTCTGGGAATCAACGATACCTGTATAACTCAAAAAAATATGTGGTACCCCTTTCTCTCAATATCTGAGACTGAGAGAACACTCCTCCTGAGTTCTAGCACCCATAACACATTTGACACCCTCAACACCTCTCTTAACTCCAATAAGAACGATATTGTACTATATCCTCATACTACATGCTTAACTCCTATTCTAATCTCCACACACAAGTCTGAGCCAGTCTCTATGAAAGTGTCTAGCATATGTCATATGAAAATATGCTCCGTTATCCAACAACTAAGTTCTCCTGCTGGAGATTGTACTTGAAAGGGTGGAGACCAACAAGATATCCCCATGGAACCTGTCTGCAACCTTATCAACCTATGTTGTCGATTTTTGATTCCTTCTTCTAGTTCCCCTCTATTAGGACCCTATAATGTACCTTTTTGCTCATACTTTTTGCTATCATTACATCATTTTCCCACTCATATTTAATCTTACATTATCACCTTAACCTATTTCTCCAAAGGTATATAACATTTCTTCTCTTTGCTATACGTTTAATTTTTTTTACATGTAATTTTACATTACTCTCATACTTAGACATTAATAAAAAATATATAGTTGCTGAAACAGTCTGAACTGCAATTAATATACTGTTTCTGCTTGAAGACCACGTTGCTGAAACAGTCAACAGTACGCAAATCCCGTTGCTGAAACAGTCTGTGATTTGCGATGCTAAAATGACATTTCACATACAACAGTAACAAGAAGGATCTGTTACACTGGCCGCAACAACCGTACCTTAAGCCAAAACCATTATCACTACTACTTGAGACCACATTGCTGAAACAGTCAAACAGGACGCAAATCCCATTGCTGAAACAGTCCATGATTTGCGATGCTGAAATAATATTTTACAAACAATAGTGACAAGAAAAGATAAATAAAGAAGCTGTTACATCGGCTGCAACAACTGTACCTCAAGCTAGCACCATTCCAACTACTAAGAATAGATCAGACTAAGAATAGAAGATTAGATCAGACTAAGAAGATTAGATCAGACTAAGAAGATTAGATCAGACTAAGAATAGGATTTGTATGTACACATGTAATTTTATGCTTAATTGTATTAAGAGGATTATCCTCTTTAAATAGTGAAGAAATCAACATTAGAGGGGGATTACGAAAGGCCTAGCTAGAAGTGAATCATAGAGAAGGGGCATGTTCACTCTGGATATTGTAACACGTCATATTTGACAGATGAATAAAAGATCATTCTGAGCATTACTTCTTAATCCCTTTTATTTCTGGGGAATCTTGTGAGAAGGAAGGGGCCTACCTTCTTCACAAGATTCACCCATTAGTTTCTGTAGTGTGTTAGTATTGTTTTTATTCATACCTTGTTGAAACTCTATTTTGCTGAAACTTTATTTTGCTGAAACTCTGTTTCCACTGATTGTTACATTGTTTTCATACAATTCATTCCTAAGTAATTGTTAATCATTTTGATTGGTAATTCTGTTTGCAGAATGAGTTTATGAAAGTGTGATAATCAGAGACAGGTGCTGAAGATTCCTTCTTTGGGGTATAGGGTCCTGTTCTCTGTTACAGAATAGTTAGTCTTTGGTAATTGTTAATCATTCTGATTGGTGATTCTGTTTGATGAGTTTATGAAAGTGTGATAGTCAGAGATAGGTGCTGAAGATTCCTGCTTTGGGGAATAGGGTCCTTTTCTCTGTTTAGAATAGTTAGTCTTCTTTGCAGTATGCTGAAAGGTTCTTTTTTCCTAGGTTGTTGTTTCTTAATGTAATCCAGGATTCTTCTGATAATTATTTTCCTTTGAATCTTAAATTTTGCAATAGATAGATTGCTTTTACTATAATTCAAAGTAGAACTTCAGTCTGTTCAAAGCAAGGTGTGATTAGTGTACTTTTACTACAAATCTAGATTTATTTTGAGATTGAGCATATACAGTGTGTGATTGCCTTTGAAATAAACAAACTTCCTTGGGTTGAGAATTTATGTAACACTTGATTGTTTAATTAATAAGCAATTATAGTGACCAACATTTTGGCGCCATTGCCAGGGAAGGCAATTATAGATTTCAAAAGCATTTACATTTTTTTTCTTCTAGATGTACAGATTGCATGAGAGGACATAGACCCCCCAAGGAAACTGACCCTACAGGTGGCAGGGGCAGAGGAAGAGGAGGAAGAAAGACTTTTATCGACCAGATTATATCAAAATCTGAATCTGTTATTCCTCAACAACCAAGCTCTCAAAAACCAAATCCTCAAACTCCCTTTCAAGTGAACTTTGAAACAGAGACAGTTGAAAAACCAACAGACGACATTGAGGATGGAGCAAGTGCAGTAGGGGAACAAACAGAAGAAACCATGGATGGATATAATGAAGAACTGCACCATGAAGAACAAGTACGTCTTGAAGCAGAGGTAAATGATGAAAAATATTTTTCTACCTTAGGATTTCCTTTTGGTGATCTTCCTAGAGGAGTAGCTCCCATGAAGAATATTCCACTTTCAACTTTACCTAACTTTCATGGTTTATCTTCTGAAGATCCTGATGAATTCCTTTTCGAGTTTGACATATTATGTAGAAGTTATGATTACATTTCCAATGCTCAAAAATTAAATCTATTCCCAACAACATTAAAGGGAAATGAATTAAGATGGTTCATGAGTCTTGGAGGTCATGTAATCACAACATGGGATAAAATGAAACATAAATTTCTACACAAATATCAAGACTATTGCCAAACAAGAGAAAAAAGAGAGGAACTATTCAATATGATACAAAAAGAGGATGAAAATTTGGAGGACTTTGTGGAAAGGCTATAGTATAATCTACAAAGATCCAGTCACCCCGATGTAAGTAAAGATATTCTTAAAAAAATATTATTAAAAGGAGTAAGGGGAGACTGTCTAGATATGCTGAATATGCTTGGAAAATGGGACATATCTAAAGAATCATATGATGAAATTGTTAACCTCTGTAAAAGATGTTCAAGAGGAGCTGGAAGGAATAGATCAAACAACGGGGATACCACATTTTCAAGAGTTCAAAAATCAGCCAGTGGAGGAGCAACAAGAGCCGAAATAGGTAATCTACTTGAGGAATTTAAAATTGAAATGTTAAGCTCTTTTGCTTCACAAATTGACACCTTGTAGATTCAAAAGAAACAAGACGAAGCAGAAGCAGCTCTGTCCATCTTTTGTTCCAAATGCAGAGATAAGCACCCATGAAGGGAATGCCCATTGAACAAAAAGCCAATTTGCACCATTTGTGATAAGGATCATGAAACTCAACAATGCCCTTCTTTACCAGGAATCAAAGAAACATTACAACCAATCAATGAAGAAGATGAAGCTGTCTATCTGTTGACACAGAGAAGGCAATGACAACCACGGGGACAAGGTATGAATCCTAATATGCCATTTACATCTTCTAATCATTGGAATAATTATCCTTCTTTAAGTCAAGCAAATTACCCTCCCTTCAATCAAATGAATTACCCACCCATGCAACAAACAAACCCTCCCTTTGTAGACCCAACAATATGGACACCTTGGCCTTCACAACAACAACCTTAGCTTAACCAATGGAATCCAAATTGGAGAGGTCAACAACCCTCATTCCCAAATCAATTTCCTCAATTTCAATCATAGGTTTAGAAACCACTCTCTTTACCATCAGGTACTCCATCGAATAATCAAATGATGAGGCTCAAACTACCTGTAAAACCTAACGCTAACCCTAATAATAAGGCTGTGCAGTGCATTGATATTCAAAACCAGCATATACTTTCTTTTTTCCCTGCACAATGCAATGATATTCATTTACGATCTGGGAAAATAGTAGAACCTATCATTGATGATGTTACCTCTTCTGATCCCGATAAAGAAGAATTAAAAAAACACGATGTACCCGAAGAGGTACAACCGTCCTCAAACACTGTTGCTGAAACAACAAAACCACCATTCCTTGAGCATTTAGCTTTGACTAAAACTCCTGAGCCACCTTCTTTCAATCTTCTAGGGGAATTACAAAATCTCTATGTCAAAATTCCACTATTACAAGCACTAAGAGATGTACCAATTTATGCCAGAACTATGCGAGACATTTGTGTTAAGAAACCCGGTAGGAAAACTAAAGATCCCCTCACAGTTCATGTCATGGGTGATTTGTCTACACTAATATCAGGTAAAGCTCCTCCAGTTAAATATGGTGATCCCGACCATCCTACCGTCACAGTGCAAATTGGAAAAACAATAATTCCTTGAGTTCTGGTAGACTTAGGCGCTGCTATCAATATTATGACTCTTGAAACTTCACAACTGTTACAACTGAAGGATGAAATCAGAGATACCCCAACCATTCTAGAATTAGCTCACTGTTCTACAATCAAATTGGAAGGAGTCATTGAATACCTAATCATCTCAGTTGAGTCTTGGAATTATCCAGCTGACTTTGTGGTATTACAACCTAAAACAAAGTTGGGGGGTCAACCTCTAATTTTGGGCAGGCCTTGGCTAGCCACAACAGATGCCTTTATTAGCTATAGATCTGGTTCAATGACAATTTCCAATGGATATGAGACCAAACAGCTTACTCTCTACCCTCACGCTACACCCTTGATTAATAATGACAATTCCTTATGGGTGGACTTTGATGATCAAACTACTCAACCTATCTTGACTATTG
>ML811908.1:15674-37614 GCA_009831015.1 Picea engelmannii | reverse complement strand
GAGAATGTCAAACTTATGATCTCATAGGTGAGACAGAAAGAGAGAATCATACCAAACTTATGATCTCATGAGTGGTATGGAGGAAGAACTGAATATGTGAAACTTATGATCTTGGAGGAAACTTGCAGTCAGCCAAAGGAGAGCAATCATCGAAGCTGCTGTCATCCAGGTTGTGGATCTTTCAGGCAAGGGTTAGGCGAAGAGGACTTGACGAAGCTGTCGCATTTGCATCTACGATTGTAAGTACTGCTGTCGTTATTCTCATTAATATGACATGCTTGGCCTGTTTCTTTCTAGTTTGTGTCTGATGTTACATGAAATTATCATTCAGTGATAGATCTGTTTTCAAGATAATGTCAATAGAGTAGGAAGTGGTCGTATCTTGTTTTGTCCATAGACCTCAGCGAGGAGCAAAGGATTGGAGCGCAACTCGGAGCGTGCAGGGACAAACGTCGGTTAAGAGGTACTTCTGTTACTCTCCCTTCTCATGCATTAGGCTTAGATAGATTCGAAATGAATTCAGTGTCCATGATAAGCACTTTTCTGTCTAGGGTTAAGGTCAAGCCTTAGAGGTTGATCTACTTGTCCGCAGGTAGATTTTCGTACAACACCAGCAGTTGAGATTCTTCATCTTTTGTTACAGTCAAGCTCAACTACTCTGTTGCAGTTACAGGCTCCAACGCTCATCTAGTTGTCAATTGCCTCCACGAACAGTCAGTGTTCTACTTGCAGATCCCTTGAGATTCTTCACCTCCTCTGTCAATCACCCCGAAGAGTCTTCGAGTCCTCTGGCATAAATCATCAGTGGTTTCTGGTAGTTACACTGTGACATGCAACATTAGCCCTCCGATTTGATTCAATTTCATCTGCACCGTTGGATGAATTTCAATAGTCTTGCATTCATTTCGACATTCCTCTCTTCGGCATTTCAAGATTCGTGTGATCAAGTGTATCGACACTCCATGTCGTGATCCCCAAAATGGAGCTTGGTTTATCTAGCTCTTTCCTCTATCTCTCACCGATGTGACCAATGGCTGTGACCATAGCCTTATTCAAAAACTACATTTCACAATTTCGACACTTCGACACTTCGACATTTCGGTACTCCTGTGGTGAAGTGTTTTGACACTTCAACTCCCGGTATATGGAACTCCAAAATGCAGTCAGATCAACGGTCCAGTACTCTAGCATTTCTCATTTCAGTGAATCAAAATTTTGGTATTCCTGTGGAAAAGTTTCTTGACTCTCCATGTCGCGGTGCCAGAAACTTCGAAACGGAGCTTGTCTGTGACATTTCCCGACTTCGAGTTTTGCGATTTCAGGACTCCTCTGATCAAGAGTATTTAGTCTTGACTCCTCCTACTCCTAGTATCCGAAACTCCGGTATGGAGTCTTTATCATTTCTCGACTTTTGGTTTTCTCATTTCGGCACTTTGGGACTCCTGATGATGTGAGTCTCTGACATCTCCATCTCCCAGTAACTGAAATCCCAGTATCCAACACTCCGAGTGATGTGCCTTTTTTTGGGTTTCAAGATTTCACATTTTGGCACTTCGGGACTCTTGATGATGAGAGTCCGTGACATCCCTATCTCCCGGTATCTGAAACTCCGGTAGCCGAAACTTTGAGCGATGCGCCTATTTCTCGATTTCAGGGTTTCGTATTTCATGACTTCGAGACTACTGTGTTGGAGAGTCTCGACTCTTGAGTTATCCATCTCCGGTAACCGAAACTCTGAAATGGAGTCTTTGTTGAGGTGATTTTTCAGGGTTTCGCATTTCACCTTGCTCATTAAAGAGTGTGTAAGTTCTCCTGGATCCAATGCCAGTTGGACCTCGGTCTTAGATCTGACGTTCATCGAGAAATATTCAATGAGATCCATCACTACATACTCTGATCTTGTCAAGATTTCTCTACAACGTCTTCCCAAAAGACTTCTGGTGCCCGCCTGGCACATCCTTCCTGTACTCAAGCCATCATCGTTGTTGTACTTGCCATCAATGACAAGCATACACTACTTGTAAAACATGCCAACTTCAATGCCACACAATTGGTGTATCTGCATCTATTGGTTGACTGCTCCGTAAAGTGTCATGTGCAGTTTTTGTTACAGGGAGCAACATCCTTGATTATTTTTTTACATGAATCCATGAGCTTCACTTTTTGATATTTTGGTGTTTGGACAAACACTTTTTGTAACTTTTTTCATTATAAATATAAAGTTCCTACCGACTTACTTGTTTTTGTAAAAGGTGTGATTGGTTTTATAAATGTCTCAAATGTATGTCTAACACATAATTAGCCAATGCATCTGTCAATGTATTTAGACATCTAGGAATATGTTGATACTTAATGTAATCAAAATGTCTTTCCAAGAGGTGAATTCGTAAATATACCTGTAACAAAGTAGGACTTCAGATGGAATAAATGTTACTCAACTATAGTACTACTAACTGTGAATCAAGTCATACAATAAGATGACGGATGCCAAGTGAAACAAAGTTAGTTAGAAACTTGATAAATGCACTATATTCTGTGATATTATTAGTTGCATGACCAAGGAAAACACCATGTAGAATGATCAATTCATCCATAGGTGCATAGATTTCCCATGTAGCAGACCATATATCAACTTTGCTACCCAATATAGTGGTTTTGCGTAATAAGTTGTAGTGAAAAAAATGTTGAACAACTTGAACAAATGCCAAGGCCAGTTTCTGCACATGTAAATTATTGGTTTCGGTGGTCGTGAGACTCTGACTGAAATAGTATGTAACATGTTCACCATGCAAATCATCCTCTTGGACTAGAACCATAACAATGGTAGAGTCCGAAGTAGCTAAGTACAAGAAATAATATCAACTATAATTTGGTGGAAATAAAAGTGGTGTACAGGTCAAGGAGAGTTTCAATGCTTCAAGGGCTTTGTTGGCAGTTTCATCCCATACAAAATCGTAACCCTTTTTAAGAAGTCGAGTAAATCCTTTCGTTAATTCAATATAGTTGGGGATGAATCGACGTACAAAGTTCGCCTTCCCTTGCAAACTTTGGAGTTAACGAAGTTTGGAAGGAGGAGGTAAATTGAGGATAGCCTCAACCTTCAGAGGGTCTACTCTAATCCCATGTGTAGATATGATAAAACCAAGAAGTCGTCCAGAATCCACACGAAAAACACATTTATGTGGATTCAATCGTATGCGATAATAACGACAACATAGGAAAATGACCCGTAAATGTGTTGGGTGATCTTGACGTCGGATAGAGTGCGTCGATATATTGTCTCAGTAGGGTTGTACAATGTGCTTAATGTCATGAAAAACATAAGACATAGCACGTTGAAAAGTTGCACCAACATTTTTGAGACCAAAAGGTAGTTTCTAGTATGTGAAGGTTCCCCAAGGACAAACAAAAGCAGGCTTATGTTGATCCAGAGGTAAGATATTAATTTGATTATAGCCAGAGAAACCGTCCATCAAGGATAAGGTTTCACTCCCAGCACAGTTGTCAACAATATGGTCAACAAAAGGAGTTGTATAATTGTCTTTGGGACAAGATTTGTTGATATCCCTATAATCTACACAAACACGGATCATGCCTTGTTTATTTGTAACTGGAACAAGATTGGACACCCAATCAGTTAAATCCACTGGATATACAAAACAAAATTTAATAAGTTTTTCAACTTTGAGCTTAATAGCAACAACTTTGCGTGGGTGTACTGGGCGAAGTCTCCGTCGAACGGGTTTAACGTCCAAGTAAGTATTAATCTCATGTACAACAATATCTGGATCAATGCCAGTCATTTCTTCGTAACTCCAGGAAAAAATGTCACGAAATTCTTTGAAAAGAGCTTTGTAAGTACGAGCCTCATCAAGAGAACATAAGGCACCGATGTGAACATTTTCCATGACTTTGGGTTTAATCGAGATATCATGAGGGATGATAGGTGAAATATTACCCAAGTCGCCTTCATACAAAACATCGTGTGTTGGTTTAGGAATAGAGGAAATAATAACAATAGTAGACAAAGTCGAAATACGTTGATAAGTCTCTATGGTCTCAGGTTCCAAGAAGAGAATAGAACAATGATGCCCATATTCCCATGGGGTATGTTCCATAGACATAACTATCACAATCATCTCATCAGTGGGAAATATCACGTGAAACAGATCAGGAGACGTATCACAGAGATAATGAGGAGAAGCAATTGCCGATTGAATAGCTTGATAAGACAATTCTACTAGAATCAAAGGAATTCGGTCATCATAACAAAGACAATCATCAAATCTAGGTACTATCCATGGGTCATAATACTCAGGGGTTTCACCAACAGAGGTTGATATCATATTAATCAAAGCGACAAAAGGAGGAGGAGTATCGGGTGGTGGAATAGGAAATGTACCCATTAACGATGAATCTTTTAGAATACCCACACCATCATTATCATAACTGAGAGGTGTTTTCATAATGAAAGGTACATTGCTAGTACGTGAATCAGAATTAAAGAAGGCTAGTTGATCGATGGTAATGACTTTTCCTTGGTACGGGAAATGTAACACATAGAAAAGTGTAGAAACAACTGCTCGCATGGAATCAATGCAACTACGGCCAAGTAGAAGGTTGTAATCGAGAGGTGCATCAAAGACCTCAACCTCAACATTAACCGCTTTACCTTCTAATGTAATAAACAATGAAGGAAGAATACCATAAGGTTTAAACCATGTACCATTAAAATCCTTGAGAGTATTGTGTGACTTGTGTTGGGCTCTAAAGATGTCCTAAAAACAACCTTAGTTTGACATTAATTTATCAACCAAGGATTCATCTTCTATTTCAATAATGTCAGCAAAGTCTATGCAGATAGTCATAGAGGTTTAAATCATGTGGATAATTCAGTTAAAGCAATTATAAACCTATCTAAATTACTGCAATAATCAAGTTCTTCACTCATTTGTTGAAAAATCTGAAATTGATAACTCATTGAACAAAATTGTAATCTGATCAATAACACAATGTGAATCAAAACATCAATCATTTTTCTAAATTCATCTAGCTAAGAAGAAATAATTTAATCTGCGAAAACACTTAATAAATCAATCTATTAATGATTACTTAACCTGCTGGAAAAGAACATCGAATTACTGTATATTTAAGAAGGAACAACAATTGCGATTTAAACAAAAGGAACAACAAATGCGATTTAAACGAAAGGAACAACAAATGTGAATTTGATAAAAAGGAACAATGTATGAAAAAATGAAAGGAATCCACAAGCGATAGAGTAAAAACAATTGGAAATGGAACAACAATTGATGATCTTAGAATAAAACATCTATTCTCTGCAAATGAACACCATTGCTAATTCATAAAAGAATCAACACACTCACGAATTTATCTTAATTGTTGCAAGGAAATTTAAATCACAGAACTGAAATAGAATTGATACGATTACAGATGAGATAGTAACTCCTTCCGACCAGGCCCACGGTCTTCATAAGGTACTGCTACGAAAAAATCAGTACTCAAAGATAATCAAAATGCTTAAGGATTTCATTAATTCCATAATTGGCAAATCATTTACAATGGACTACTGTACATAATGTCAACAATTCAGAGATCCGAATGCTTGGTTGAATTTCTTGGGTATCTCTCTATTGTTCATCATCCTCTATATATTACAATGACATGAGTAAATTAAGCTATCCCGAGGTTTGAGAGATCCTTAAGATTTCTTTTACTATTTATGAAGATTAAAATAAAGAGTCAATCTTCTTAAAAACTATTTTGTGCTTGATCTCTTCAATCTCCAATGGCCTATGCATCTTCACAATCTTCTTAACTATCTTGAGTTAACAATAATTGTCCATTTCTACAATAAAATCAAACAATTCAAACCAAAATTCATAAATTATCTAATATCATTCAATAACATTTCTAAAAGATTTTTTAACCAGTTTGTTTCCTAATTACTTCTAATTAATAGACAAGTCAATCAAGAATATATCATAAACCATGGTAATAAGGACGATATTTCTACCTTTTTCTCAACTCAACAACTTGGTAAGGGCAAGAGAGCCAATGGCTTTCCAACAAGTGACGGACATGACGCAAGTCGAGGCTCCTTCGTCAATAACGGTTCGACAAATATTCTTATTTTCAACAACAACTTGTATTTGAAATGCTAATTGAGGAGGAAGCCTTGGAATATGATCTTCCAAGTCAAAGATTATCAAGTTTGTATCAGTAGGAGAAATTCCACCGACATCCTTTAACAATGCCTTCCATTGTGTAGGACAACTTTGAAGGACTTCGAGAGACAACATCGTAGAGGGTGCCTATGCAAGGTCTTCTACAATACTGTAGTTTTGGGCAACACGTGCGTGAGGATTAAATGAAGACTTTCGAACAATGCCCTTAGGAGGAGGATGAAGAAAGGTATCTAGGCTCGGTCGTTCGAGATGAAGATGACTGTTTGAAGGTGAAGTTGGTGGAGGATGTTGAACCAACGGAGGTGGTGAATCATCAAATTTATCTTTCAAAGGAGAATAATATTTGTCTCGAGTCGCGACTGCAACTTCGTTTTTCTTGGAGTCACCAATACACATAAGTACATAAGACGTGGTAGAGGGAGAAGGTTGGTCATGAATCACCAATTGGGCATGCTACTGAGAAGGAAATAATTGTGACAAAACAACGGGAGTAGGAGGTGTCCTGGTCCCTTGAAGGAACTTAGTAACCTCAGCCCGTCATGGACACTCTTTCATATAATGATCCTCACCATAGATAAGGCAAGGATAACGAGGTTTGCGCTTGTCTTTGTCATCAACGGGTTGGGTCTTGGGTTTCTAAGATTGTTGATTATTATTTTTGTCCTTTTTATTCTTACCCTTCAATTTCTTTTTATTTTTATTTTTACTGGTAGGTGTATATTGAACCGAATTAACTTCATAGGTTTTACCAGAAGAAGGAGTTGGAGGAGGAGTATTTTGTACATTAGGAGTAGTAGACTTGGGATTGGAGTGACTGGATTGTTTAGACTAAATCTGAACATGAAAAGTTCCAATCACACCATCAGTAGCATGAGAAGCTACTGGAGGTGTTGGGGTTGGATTCGTAGATGGATAAGGAGCATTAGGGATCAAGTCATATAGTGTGCCCGTTTGTGAATAAATGAGATCCAAATATTGAGCACGACTAATCACCTTCTCTTCAGTGAAGACACCATCCATGGAAACACCACGGGATATAGGACCAATGAGTGACTTGGTAAACCACTCGGCCAATAGTTGATCAGGAAGGGGAACTTTGATTAAGTGTATTCTCCTCCTCCACTCATGAATATGATTGGAAATGTGAGTAGAATAGGATCGTTTAAATGAACTCAAAATTTCAGTTCTTGTCTCATATCATATTGGAAATTGGTAATGTGTTAATAAATACATGGATAAGGTATTGAGGTCATTGAATAATCCTCATGGTAATTCATTATACCATTTAGTTGTTGAACCCGTAAGATTTCGTTGGAAAAGACGTAATCTTATAGAGTCATCCATCAAGGAGTTGGATGAACACCAAAGATGAAATGTCATGACATGATTATTTGGTTCTTCTACCGATCGACCTTCAAACTTAGGAATGTCCAATGGAAATTTGGCAGGTATGACAGGCCAATAAGGAGAATTCAAAATAGGATCATTCAAAATCCTAGATAAATCCAGTAAATCCAAAGTAGCAAGAAATGACAATTGTCTGTTCACTTGAGGAAATTAGTAGTTTTGAGGAGGTAGTTTCGTAGGTATACCAGTAGGAACATAAGAAGTCTATAGATAGTTAGAGAGTCCTGAAAAATTTGGTGGTGGAGTATTTTGAGTCAAATAACCAACATGAGTTGGTTGATTAGGTAAGGTTCCTTGGAAATGAACATTAGACTTAAAATTTTGACCCCAAGTAGGATTTAGAGATCCTGGATATGTTTGCCAGGGATTAGGGGGTATGAAAGAATCAACCTGAATATTTTTCCCCCCGAGTGATCGTTGATTACCTTGGAAAGGAAAATTCCAAGGTTGAGATTGTAATACAAGGATATTTTTTCCATACACTGGGTTATGGCCCCCAACTTG
Source organism: Picea engelmannii (assembly GCA_009831015.1). Taxonomy (NCBI): domain Eukaryota; kingdom Viridiplantae; phylum Streptophyta; class Pinopsida; order Pinales; family Pinaceae; genus Picea; species Picea engelmannii. The sequence goes on along the minus strand of ML811908.1, from coordinate 29,494 downwards.
AGGTTCCCCCCAAGTTGAGATTTCCCCCCAAATTGAGGTTGACCTCCAACATGAATTTTAAAACTAGAAGCGACAAAATGACTTGTGCCTCCAACTTGATTGGAGCTACTAGGGCCAGGACTATTAGATCCTCCAGGTTAAGGTGGAGGAGGAATTATAGGCTCCCTAGAGACAACCTTGGTAGGTGTAGGAACAAAACTACTAGCAACATTGTACCTAGGAGGAACAAAAATATTAGACCCTCCGGATGGATTTTGGGTAGGTTTAGCAATGGAAGTATTCAAAGCGTTATACCCAGGAGGAAGTGATGGATTTTATCTAAGTGAAAGTGGTGTTCCAATAGGATATTGAGTGATTACCACATTTTCGGAAAAAACAAACATAGCTCGTGGGACCATGGTAGAGTTAGCAAGCTGGAGAGGAAGAATTGTGTGAGAACCAACCAACAATTGGTTTGAAACCGTGACAACATTACTGGTCGTGCCAGTAAAATGATCTAAAGGTACTGTATAAGTAGTGGAATTCACATGCGTATGTGATGCCATAGGTTGATTAGGACTCATTCCTAGTTTATCAAAAATATCATGTCCTGAAGAGGTCCTCCAAATTGAATGTATAGGGACGGAGCTAGGGTTAGAAATTCCAGCAGTATGAACCAGAGTTCTAAATGACTCACTCTGAAAAAGTAGATCGTCTACACCAGACTCTGCGTGAGGTATCGTAGGTATTCCGGTATAATCTTCAACAACAACGTCTCCTGATGAATTTATTTGAAGAAAAAGTGGATCTCGTAAAACACTCAATAACAAATTTACGGGAAGTATTGAATCCTCCAATGGAGTAGAAATTCCAATCTCAGAGACTATGTCGTTATTGGTTGCTCCTTCATGAGAACCCTCTGGTGAGTTAGGAATCAAAGGAGTGTATTATTTTGGGTATGCATTATATTCTTTTCACAAGTATTAGTGTCACATATTTTGGCCTCGAAAAACGTGTCACATATTTTAGGTGGTTTTTTGGCACATGGTTTCTTTGTCGATGGTTTTCTATTTCTGGTTAAGGAATTAGGGTTTTTGACTAATCTAGGTCATTGGGTTAGGGTTTTGAATTCCACTGGCTCCTATATGTATATTTTATTGTAAACAATGTATCACTATGAATGAATATAGAATATGTTGGTTTTCCTTATTTGCGTTTGCAGGGGAAAAATCTCTTTGTAATGTTTGTATTTTCTATTGTATCTTTTCTGTTCTTTTATTGAATATATGTTTGCAGTAGATATTGTACAAGGTTAAAATCTACATTTGGTATGAGATATTTTTTGGCTTCAGGGGGAAGCCTTTTTGGTCAAGGTTTTGGCTTGGGACTGTGATAAGCCTTGTTACAATGGGAGATCTGTGGTATTGATTTTTCAGGTGAAAAGAAATGGAAAGCAATTCGAGGATGGAGATTGATAAGTTTAATGGGAAAAGTTTTGAGTTGTGGAAGCTCAATATGGAAGATCTGTTGGTGGACAAAGATCTATGGATCATGGTGTTAGTAACAGTTCTTGTCAAGGGCTCGAGAGCACCCAGATCTGCAGGTTGCACGAGAAGCGCCTGAGCGCAACACACAGAAGAAGTCCTTTTCAGACTTAAAATCAAGCGAGCGGGCATTTCATTCTTCAGCGGAAAGGGTTCAACGACAGAGCAGAACAACAGATTGATGGGAAATCGCAGATTAATCAAGTTGCGCCAAATATTCAAGGGGCGTCGATCGCGATCTGTATAAGCACAATAGTTACTTCTCGAACTCGGGATTCCTGAGTTCGAAGGGTGGATTAGGTCTTTGGGTTGCGCGAGATTGCGAGTTGCGAAAGGTGCCCGGAGGGGGTCAACCTTCACTGGCCATCGCATCTCGGGACTTCGCGAAGGGAGAATGCCAAAGTTCGATACTCCAACTCGTGAAGCTGTGAGTTGTGAGAGGTGTTAGTACTTGGGCCTTAGCCGACAGTTACATGTAAAGGGAACTGATCGGGAAAGGAGCCCGGCTCATATCGCCATCTCGGGGAGCGAGAGTTTAAAAAGGGGAGCCGAGGGTCTTCGACCCGCGAACTCGCGAGTCATGAAGTGAAAAGAGATTTTAATGACGGGCCCACAATAGCACGAAGGTGATCTCAGCCGTCCATTCAGAGGGACACATGGCACGCTACCAAGCTGTCTCGGCGTTTCGCCTATCGTATTTTTGAAGCATGAGAGACAACCTCCTCCTTGCCGCGAGACGCAAAGTGCCGAAGGTGTTCGGGACCCGGACCCACGGTATTACCGAGAAGATCTCAGCCATCCATCTACAGGAGACACGCAGCGCTAGATTAAGCCGTCTCGGCATTTCGCTCATCATGATTTCAAAAAGCAAGAATCAGTCCTTCGTATTCATGAACGCCGAAAATCTCCATGGGAATAAAGCAGGTTCACGGTCCACGGTCACTTGAGAAATTAAAGGGCTAAGTAGAAGAGGGCCTAAAGGCGTCGTGTCCAGTCGATGAAAGTATTGTCGCGATTTCCAAATGCTGTTAGAAGCAATTTCGCTCCTAGTTTTTGCTCGAAGTAAATGAAGATGTGATTGGGTGGTTGAAACCTCCTTTCATTCATTAAATTTGAGGTATGGAGGGTCCGGGAAGCAGTCTGCTCAAAGGGGTTCTGTGTACTGATTTTTCCAGAGAAGCCATGCCGAAGTCCTCGATTAGACAGAGAAGTTTGCACACGCCATTTTGGCCTTTAATGTTTCAGCTACCTCCTCTACAAAGTCCACACGAAGTTATGGAGACGTCTGATGAAGGACTTCTGCCCAAAGATCGATTGAAGAGACGTTACGCCTTGGGGGGCGAGCGCGCTTCTGTTGGGAAAGTCTGCCCAGGTATATGTATTGAGTTTTTGTATTTTGGAAGGTATCGATGGTTGAGCAGAGCTCCCGGGTTGTAAAGTTTTAACGAAGCACTGTTAATCTGGTTATGTATGGAATTTTGAGACTTCTTGCTTTATGAATGCCAGTTTCTTTCATTCCTATGTTTACACTGTGTTAGAGAAACTCAGAATTGGAGGATCTAGTCGAGCTGTAGCTGTTATAGGATGATGTTGTAATGGATCACTGTAACAGTCATGCCGTCTCTAATCGGTTCCTGTGATTTTCCCAACGTTGAGTGACTTGGAATTGGAGGATCCAGTCAAGTCCCCTTTTAGTTTTTTGAGACCCTGAACCAAGTGGAGCTTGCATTCAGAGTCTTTCTTCTGCAAACTACCGAAAGCCCATTGCCCAAAGTAGTTTGTTCACTTTTCTTACTAAGTCTTCCACCTATTCATCTTTTAATCAACCCACTGGCTGAAGTTAGGCTGAGACCTCCTTTGTTACTTATGTACCAGACCCAGTCTATGAGTTAGAGTGATATCTCCTTGAGTCTTTATCTCCATTTGATCATCCTTTTATAAACAAACCGTGACATGAAACTGATGGGTGTCGGGCTCTGCTCCTGCAAGAAATCCAGGAGTGACTTCCGACACTAACATTTCTGGCACCGTTGCTGGGGACGAAGTTGAATATTTTCCCCAGGATTGAACGACAACGATCAGCTGATTCTGAAGGTGCATCAGATATCAGAACTATTGAGATTGCTACTGTGCACTTGGCGACTCCATTGTGACGACTCCGCTGGGGAGAACCTACTCTATCATTGTGGCTTTCAAAGGAAGACACACGCGGTCTCATCCACAGCTGCCCCTAGCTACACCTGTAGTTGATCCGGAGGTGATTTTCAGAAAAGGGAAGGACTTTGAAGGAGAAACTTCCACCGCTGAACTAGGTAATCCACTATCTCCTTCTATAGAAACTCCATTTTCTTCCCCTCAGCTTCCAAGCAGACCATATTCTGAAGTTTCCCGCTTCCTAAATTTCGGGAGTGTTCCTGCTGAGTTTTCCCCTCCCGGTCTAGGACTGGAGGGAGAAATCCTTGTCACTCCCCTTTCCCCGGAAGATGTACCTCGGTATAGACCCAGGACCATAGAAGATTTCCCCACTCCTAGATTTACCACTCCTCCTCTTGTTATTATCGCCTTTTCTGCACAGAGAGAAGCATCTGCTGATGTGAGCCCGTTAGTTTTCTCCCTTAACCCCCCATTTTTCCTTGGAAGCTCAGTCCCAGTTTCCCCTTGCCGAACTCCCTCACCTCCAAGTTCTCCTCCACTTAATATCCCTATGGCTGGTGCTAATCCCCCCCTGAATAGAATGGACACCATAGTCGCTGCCAGATACGCTCCCTTAGTCCTATCCCATCCTATGAATCCTCTCCCTGCTAGAGATTACTTGAAGTATATGCCCAAGTTCACTGGGGAAGGGGACATAACTGTTGAAGAGCATCTGGCTGCTTTTTACAGTTATGCAGACAACCTGAACATTGAAAATGAAGATGTCTGGGTGAGAGTCTTTGTCCAGAGCCTATATGGAAAGGTAAGGAAATGGTTCAGAGGATTGGCCCCTGGATCTATTGCTGGGATCGAAGCCCTGGATAGTGCTTTCCTGAGGCAGTGGGGAGATAGGAAGGATTTCATGTATTACATGACAGAGTTTGGGTCTTTAAAGAATATGGATGGAGAGTCTGTCTCTGACTTCTCCAAAAGATTCAATAAGATGTATAATAAAATTCCTGCTGAAATAAAACCCTCAGAAGCCTCGGCCAAAATTTCTTATGCTAGTGCATTTGATCCCGTTTTCTGTCTCTTGTTGAGAGAAAGAAGGGCCACCTCCTTATCTCAAATGCAAGATGCAGCCATAGAAGTGGAATCCAATGTGTTAGCAGCTGACAGAATGAGGAACAAGGCTGACATAGACAAAATAAAGGGAAGATCCGAAGCCTCAACTTCTAGCCCCTCGGTGCCCCACCCTCAAATGGATGAACTGGCCAAAATGGTGAAGTCTCTGTCGGTAGAGGTGGAACGACTGAAGGTAGAAGGGAGAAAAGAATACAAGGGCCCTCAGAGTGCCAAAAACAAGGGAGGTTTCAGGAGGCCAAACAATTTTACCCCCATGAATGTGCAAAGAGAGAAGGGAAGAGACAGAGAAGACCAGAAAATTCAGGCCCCTTTTCAAAACAATTTTGTTGCCGAGGGGGAAGAAGGAGAAACAAATGAGCTGGATCCTGAAATTCATTGCTTTGGGGACACTCCTCCCTTTCCTCATCTCACTCAATCAGCATATGAAGAATCTCTCATGGACAACCAGCTAAATGAACTAAGCAAGGGAGACAAGGCGAGTGGCAGCCCAGGCAGATATGATCTGAGGTAAAAGAAAAAGACTAAAGCGCTTGACATTCCTGAGAAGTCCACTAAGACAGAGGAACCTTCTAATCAAGTAGAAGACGCTCAAAAAGGTAAGAGGAACCGACCCCTCTCTCCCGTTATCCAGAGTCGTGCTCCCGAAATAAGAGAAATCCCAAAGCTCTCATCTTCTTTTAATTTCGAGCATGAAATTCAAAAAATTAGAATCCCTGTGCCCCTGACAGAATTGATTAAACATGAAGGGTTCAAAAAATGATTCTCCGAGCTCTTACAGTCCGAGGCCTCAAGACTTCCCACAGACTCCATCAATTTGCAAGATGAAAAGCCTGCCGTCATCCTAGTTCCCATGGTAGAAGACAGAGATGATTCATCCCCTCCCTTCTACACCTCCCTGAAAATACATGACAAGGTACTCCACAACTGTTTGATGGACTCAGGGGCTTCTCACAACCTCATGCCCAAAACCATCATGGAAGAGATAGGACTGGAAGTCACCCGAGCCTATCATGACCTCTATTCCTTTGACTCCAGGAGAGTTCAATGTCTTGGGGTTATCAAAGACTTGGTCGTGACCTTGTTTCAGTTGCCTATGAAAAGTGTGGTCATGGATATTGTAATGGCTGATGTACCCCCAAAGTTTGGTATGTTTTTGTCAAGGTCTTAGATACAAAGACTGGGGGGAACCTTGCAAATGGACCTCACATATGCTACCATCCCGGTATTTGGAGGAGGGCATAAAAGACTATACAGGAAGCCCAACTGGCCTACATAATCAGCGATGAAGCCAACCCTACCAATCATCCCATTTTCGCCTTGGACACTGATCTAGGCTCCAGTTTACTACAACTCACCCATGCCCCCGAGCCTCCTCTCAAACTCAGAAAGCAGCCCATTGTTTCCCTTGAATTTCCTCCCTCCATCACCCCCATCTGGATTTTTTTTTTCGATGGATCCTGTTCCTGAGAAGGCGCTGGAGCTGGGGTGGTTTTTGCGTCACCTTCTCAGGAGACCATATCCCTGTCATATAAGCTGGAATTCGAAACCACCAACAATGTGGCATAGTATGAGGCTCTTTTCCTAGGATTAAGAGCCACAAGGGAAATGGGAATTCAGGAGGTAGCAGTGTTTGGAGATGCAGAGTTGGTGGTTCAGCAAATCAAAAATGCTTATTAGGCTAAGCATCCTTGACTCAGGAGTTACAGGAATGAGTTTTGGGACCTTATTGATAGTTTCTTCTCAGCATTTAATATTTCTTTCATCCCAAGAAAAGAAAACACCATAGAAGATTCCTTGGCAACCTCAGCTAGCAATTTCAAAGTACCCTTGCTGCCCAAACTCAGATATGATGTAGAGGTAAAATACAAGCCCTCCATACCTGACAACGTCAAACATTGGAAGGTATTAGAGGATGATCTCGAGGTCAAGAGGTTCTTAGAGACCGTCGAGGAATTTTCAAAAATGCACATCGACCAAGACGTCGTCTTAGAGGAAGAGCTCGATGGGGGTAATTTTCTGAATAAGATTGCAGAGCGTGACATTGTACAGCTGCCCAGCAACCATATTCCCAGAGGACTGGTTCCTTTGGAAAGGTTGTTTGACAGAAATGATGTGTTGATAAAGAGAGAAGTCTCAGAGGAGGACGCTGGTACTATTCAGTGCAACATTGGGACCAAGAGTGAGCCCAATTATGTCAAATTGTCAAAGAGTCTGACAAAGGAGCAGAGGTCTGAATACATTGGAATTTTGCGGGAATTTGCGGATGTTTTCTCCTGGACATACGAAGACCTCAAAACATATGACACTTTTGTCATCGAGCATAAAATCCCATTAAAGGGGGAGGTAAATCCGTTTAGGCAAAAGCTGAGACAGATCAATCCTATGTTGGTTCCCATCATGGAGAGGGAAGTGAAGAAGCTGCTTCAAGCTCAGATCATTGTACCGCTGAGATATTCGGAGTGGGTGGCCAACTTGGTGCCAGTAAGGAAAAAGAGTGGAGAGATCCGGCTCTGTGTAGACTTCAGAAACCTGAACAGGAGCTCACGAAAGGATAACTACCCTTTGCCAAAGATGGAACACATACTGCAAAGGGTAACAAGAGCTTCCAGGATGTCCATGATTGATGGTTTCTCTGGCTACAACCAGGTCTATGTTCTGCCTGAGGACAGGGACAAGACAACATTTACCACTCCATGGGGAACATTCATGTACGCCAAGATGCCGTTTGGATTAATGAATGCAGGGGGAACGTTTCAGGGTGCCATGGACATAGCTTTCGTTGGGGAAAAGGAAAAATTTGTGGTCATCTTTCTAGATGACATCAAAGTGTTTTCAAGGTCGGATAAAGAACACTGTCGTCATCTTAGGAAGGTCTTCCTAAAATGCAGGGGTTTCGGCATATAATTAAACCCCAAGAAATCTCTGTTCGCCATGTAGGAGGGAACGTTACTGGGCCACATAGTATCAGCGGAAGGAGTCAGGATTGACCCTAGCAGAGTTGAAGCAATACAAGCCTTATCAATCCCGAGGTCCAAGAAGGAGGTCCAATCCTTCCTTGGTAGGATCAATTTTCTGAGGAGGTTTGTGCCTAACTTCGCTGAAGAAGTAAAACTTATAACAACCATGCTAAGGAAAGAAAATGAATTAAGGTGGACTTCTGAATCACGACATTCCTTCGAGAAAATAAAGAAGCCCCTGACTGAAGCCCCCGTGCTTATCAATCCCGACTACTCGAAGGATTTCCTTATTTTCTCGTTTGCCTCACCTGACACAGTGGCTACTGTTTTATTACCGACAAACGACATTGGGTTAGAGCAGCCTATTGCTTATTTTATCCGAGAATTGAGGGATGCCGAAGTCAGGTATGACACTATGGAGAAGAAGGCTTATGCTCTAGTAAAAGCTCTCAAATCTTTTCGAACCTACGTCCTGCAGTCAAAGATCATCGCCTATGTCCCCTCGGCTGTTGTTAAAGACATTCTTATTCAGCCTGACATAGACGAGAAAAAGAGTAAATGGATAGACAAAATCCTGGAATTTGACGTGTAAATAAGGCCCACCAAATTGATCAAAGGTCAAGGTTTAGCCAAACTGTTGGCTGAAGCAAACTGCCAAGCTCTGGGGATAAGTTTCATAAACGAATGCTCAGGGATTCCACAAAGTCGACTGTCTGAAATGAACCCTCGAAGAGAGCCCCCATTAGCTTGATGTCCTTGGTATAAGGATGTCATATACTTTCTGCAAGAGTTGCGGCCCCCAGACGGCTTGGAAAGGAACAAAGAAAGAGCTTTGAAGCTCAAGGCAGTCAGATACTGCCTGATCGATAAAATGTTATATTGGAAAGACCCCCTAGGGGTGCTTTTAAAATGCATGAGTCCACAAGAGGCCGAAATGATCGTGGCTGAATTTCATAACGGCCTGTGTGGAGGGCACCATTTCTGGAAAGACACAGCCCACAAAATCCTTAGGGTTGGGTACTAATGGCCTACTATGTTCATTGATGTCTACAAAAAGGTTAGAGCCTGTATCCCATGTCAGAAATTTGTAGGAAAGTAATAGCTCAGGTCCTTGCTGCTAAATCCTGTGGTTGGTTCAAGACCTTTTTAGCAGTGGGGCCTAGATTTCATTGGAGAAATTCACCCCACTTCCAGTGGGCAGCACAGGTGGATCTTGACTGCTACCGATTTCTTTACCAAGTGGATCGAAGCTATCCCCACCAGGAGTGCTTCCCACACGGTAATCATTGGGTTCCTGGAAGACCTCATCACAAGGTTCGGTTACCCAAGTAAGATTTTCACCTACAACGCATCCGCTTTCAGGTTTGAGCCATTGGCCAAGTTCCGTGAGAAGTTCGAAATCAAACTAGTTCATTCCACTCCATATTATCCACAGGGAAATGGTTTAGCAGAATCCTCCAACAAGAGTCTGATAAGGATCATTAAAAGATTGTTGGAAGACAACAAGAAGGCTTGGCATTCAAGATTAAAGTTTTCTTTGTGGGCCGATCGAGTAGCCACGAAGAGGTCTATTGACGCCTCTCCTTTCCAATTATTCTATGGAGTGGAGGTTGTTTTCCCCTCTCATTTAGCCATTCCTGTAGAAAAATTCCTCCAAGACCAGCAAGAGGAGCCTAATGACATGATTAGGAGAATTCATCAGCTAGTGGAGGTCCAATAGGCCAAGGAGGAGGCAATGGACAGAATTAAGGACCATTAGCAAAGATTCAAGCAGGTTTTCGATAAGAAGGCCAAAAGGGAAGGATTTCGGATAGGAGACCTGGTGATGAAATGGGATGCTCCTAAAAAAGACAAGGGAAAAAACGATAAATTTGAAGCCTTGTGGATCGGGCCTTTCCAAATATTTGAGGTTTTCTCAAATAAAACATATCGGCTGTAGGATTTGGAGGGTGAAGAAATGTTCGGCGGCCCAGTGAATGGGCATTTTCTTAAAAAATATTTTGTCTAAGTTTTCCATGGCTCCTATGTTTTGTAAATTTTGTCATTTATGTTCTTTGTTTTACTTTTATTGTTTCGGCTTAGTAAACGACTCCATAGCCCAAAAGTAAGGCGCTGGAACTGCAAATGAGTCCTTAGAGCATCACGGGGACGATTCTATCCCCCATGGAGCCTAATGTTAGTAACATTTCTTGTCAAGGGCTCGAGAGCACCCAGATCTGCAGGTTGCATGAGAAGCGCCCGAGCGCAACACACAGAAGAAGTCCTTTTTGGACTTAAAATCAAGTGAGAGGGCATTTCATTCTTCAAGGGAAAGGGTTCAGCGATAGAGCAGAACAATGGATTGATGGGAAATTACAGATTAATCAAGTTGCGCCAAATATTCAAGGGGCACCGATCGCGATCTGTATAAGCGCAATAGTTACTTCTCGAACTCAGGATTCATGAGTTCGAAGGGTGGATCAGGTCTTTGGGTTGCGCGAGATTGCGAGTTGCCAAAGGTGCCCGGAGGGGGTCAACCTTCGCTGACCATCGCGTCTCGAGACTTCGCGAAGGGAGAATGCCAAATTTCAATACTCCAACTCACGAAGCTGCGAGTTGTGAGAGGCGTTAGTACTTGGGCTTTAGCTGACGGTTAAATGTAAAGGGCGCTGACCAGGAAAGGAGCCCAGTTCGTATCGCCATCTCGGGAAGTGAGAATTTAAAAAGGGGAGCCGAGGGTCTTCGACCCGCGAACTCGTGAGTCACGAAGTGAAAATATCTTTTAATGATGGGCCCACAGTAGCACGAAGGTGATCTCAGCCATCCATTCAGAGGGACGCGTGGCGCGCTACCAAGCCGTCTCGGCATTTCGCCTATCGTAGTTTTGAAGCATGAGAGACAGCCTCCTTCTTGCCGCGAGACGCAAAGTGCCGAAGGCATCCGGGACCCAGACCCATGGTATTCCCGAGAATATCTCAGCCGTCCATCTACAGGAGACACGCAGCGCTAGATTAAGCCGTCTCGGCATTTCGCTCATTGTGATTTCAAAAAGCAAGAATCAGTCCTCCGTATTCGCGAACGCCGAAAAACTCCATGGGAATAAAGCAGGGTCACGGTCCACGACCACTCGAGAAATTAAAGGGCTAAGAAGAAGAGGGCCTAAAGTCATCGTGTCCAGTCGCCAAAAGTATTGTCGCGATTTCCAGATGCCGTCAGAAGCGATTTCTCTCCTGGTTTTCGCTCGAAGTAAATGAAGATGTGATCGGGTGGTTGAAACCTCCTTTCATCCATTAAATTTGAGGTATGGAGGGTCCGGCAAGCGGTCTTCTCAAATGGGCTCTGGGTACTGATTTTTCCAGAGAAGCCATGTCGAAGTCCTCAATTAGACAGAGAAGTCTGCACACGCCATTTTGGCCTTTAATGTTTCAGCTACCTCCTCTACAAAGTCCACGCGAAGTTATGGAGACGTCTGATGAAGGACTTCCGCTCGAAGACCGATTGAAGAGATGTTACACCTTGGGGGGTGAGCGCGCTTCTGTTGGGCAAGTCTGCCCAGGTATATGTATTGAGTTTTTGTATTTTGGAAGGTATCGATGGTTGAGCAGAGCTCCCGAGTTGTAAAGTTTTAATGAAGCACTGTTAATCTGGTTATGTATGGACTTTTGAGATTTCTTGTTTTATGAATGCTAGTTTCTTTCATTCCTATGTTTACACTGTGTTATAGCAACTCGGAGTTGGAGGATCCAGTCGAGCTGTAGATGTTATAGGATGATGTTGTAATGGATCACTGTAACAGTCGTGCCATCTCTAATCGGTTCTTGTGATTTTCCCAGCGCTGAGTGACTTGGAATTGGAGGATCCAGTCAAGTCCCCTTTCAGTTTTTTGAGACCCTAAACCAAGTGGAGCTTGCATTCAGAGTCTTTCTTCTGCAAACTGCCAAAAGCCCATTGCCCAAAGTAGTTTGTTCACTTTTCTTACTAAGTCTTCCACCTGTTCATCTTTTAATCAACCCACTGGTTGAAGTTAGGTCGAGACCTCCTTTGTTACTTATGTACCAGACCCAGTCTCTGAGTTAGAGTGATATCTCCTCGAGTCTTTATCTCCATTTGATCATCCTTTTATAAACAAACTGTGACATTAAACTGATGGGTGTCGGGCTCTGCTCCTGCAAGCAATCCAGGAGTGACTTCCAACGCTAACACATGGTAGATCTAGGTACTACACCTACAGGAAGTTCAGTAGATGATTGGAAAAAGTTGGATCGAAAGGCAAAGAGCACAATCCAACTGTGTCTCTCTGATTCAGTATTATTGAATGTGTCAAAGGAAGCTACAACTAAGGATTTATGGGAAAATTTGGGGAAGTTGTATCAGTATAAGTCCCTATTAAATAAATTATTCCTGAGAAAGAAGTTGTATAACCTGAGGATGAGAGATGGAGACTCATTGGCAGAGCATTTGAACACCTTCAATACTGTGGTAAGTCAGTTAGTATCTATTGAGATTAAAATTTAAGATGAAGATAAATGTATTAGTTTACTGTGTTCTTTACCATACTCATGGGATAGTCTGGTTGTGGCTATAGGTAGTAATAAAAATTCCTTGAAGTTTGATGAAGTGGTCTCATCCTTGTTTTTAGAGGAGATGAGATGGAAGCATATCGAAGGACGTAGCATAGACACATTATTTGCAAGAGGACGATCCTGGGAAATAAATAGATATAACTTCTCAAGTGGGAGATCTAAGTCTAAGGGTAGATCTAAATTTCCCAGAAATTGTTTAAGGGTATGTTGGAGATGTGGAAAAGAAGGGCACTACAAGAAGCAGTGTAGATCCAAAGTTGAGAAAAAAAAGGGATCTGAAGAATCTCATTCTACAAAAGAAAAGACCTCCAAGGAAGAAGGAGGGGATGTGTACTTGGCTTATTCAAGCACACATGCAGATCATGAGGCATGGTTGGTTGACTCTGGTGCATCCTTTCATATGACTCCCCATAGGGAGTGGTTCTGCGAATATGAAAGGTATGATGGAGGTAATGTTTTCTTAGGTGATGATTCTGTTATCTCCTAAAATAGCATTGTCATATTACCAATTTTTAGATGATAGGAACAGGTCCAAAAATTCATTTCCAAATTTTTTTAGGTGTGTTAGAAGGTCTGCTATTTGGATACAAACTTCGAAAAAACATCAATTTTGGTCTTGGAAATAAAATCTTTAAATATCAGGTTTCGGTGGTTAAGAGGGGCTAAAAAACTGCTCATTAACCACCGAAAGTCTTGGTTTTCGGTGGTTAAGAGGCGAAAATAAAAGGCCTGTTAACCATTGAAAACGTTTCTATGCGCAAAAGAAAAACGCTCGTGCTTTTGCATGAGCTAGATGTCAAATGGGCACAATCATTAAGTTATAACCATCGAAAGTTTATCTAGGTGGCGAGGCTCGACAAAAATCCAGAATTCCATGCATGATTTTCAGATAACAGAATTGATTTGTCACATGGGCCTTCATTATCTCTAGTCACGAGGATACATAATCATTATGACTTCATTTGATTTCTATTTCAATTTCATTAATATTCAATATTGAATCTGAGAGTCATTGTTATTGTCATGATCCCGTGATTTCCTCATGCAAACTCATACTCAGAAGCCATAATCCCGTGATTTGTCAAGGTTGCCAAGTGGAATTCGAGTTCAATTGCTGGTTATTGAGCCATTTGTCATCCAATTCAAAGAAAAATCCAAGTCATTGCGATTCCCATGCAAATTAATTTGCCACAGATCCATTTTTGAAAGTTACATCTTTCGGTGGTTAAGAGGCCTAAATTTTGCCCCTCTTAACCACCGAAAGTAGTGCTTTCGGTGGTTAAGAGGCCTAAATTTTGCCCCTCTTAACCACCAAAAGCCTGTAACTGCCAGAATCACCAAGTTTTTGCCCAGATCGGGATTTTTTGAGTTTGAATGGTATGAAACCTCTTCGAATGGACATTTGTTGAATTATCAAGTCAAATCCAATGGCTATTTTTGAGGGATAAGGAAAAGAAGAGGTGTTTCAATCATATTCAATATCTTTTTCAAAGACAGAA
>ML811907.1:100143-112640 GCA_009831015.1 Picea engelmannii | reverse complement strand
AAAGGGATTCCGAAAACACCCCATCTTTTCTTGACAGGACTATCCACTCCCACTTTTAATCAAACGAGGTTGGTTTTCACCCCTAGCCTCACAAAACAACTTCATCTAAAAACTTTCTAAAAACTCACTAAAGTTTTCCTCCACAGGAGGTGCCTAAAGAAGTTTTTAGTCTAGGTAGGATTTCGGGGATAGGTATCCAAATAACTCCCCGATATCTAGTTCTCACATTTTCAAACATAGAAGTTGACAAATAAGGAACTTCAAATCCTCCAAGTCCAGTGTTCCAATCACCATAAGGCAGGGAGATACCCGTGAAAGGTCAAAGGTTGAGGTCCGGTTGTTCTGTGCGTCCCCCCTTGAGGCACCCACCTCTTGGACGGGATCCAACCCATGACCCATTTCTTAGGCCGAAAATCTAAATGCCGCACTTGGACCGAGGTACCTAGTAACCAATTTTAGGACATCTACCCAGGTGGCGATTGTGGGCTGCAATTGCACCTTGATTGGATTTTGTGTGGCTATTGGGAAATATCGCCATCTCTTTCAAGATATGCCCCCTCTACCCCTCATTATAACCAATTGTTTCATCCTTCACTAGTGTCTCAGCCGGTGACTTCAGACCCCACTGTTGAGTACTATTGGAAGGTCCAGTGTTATTTGAGAGGAAGGACGTTACGTCTTCTAGGACACGAACATTTTCTTTCTTTTGATTCCCCCACATGGACAAAACCCTCTTACCCACATATATGCTTCTTTCTCATTTATGTATGATGCAAATCTGATTACAGTTTGACTTTGATATATATATTGTGTAAGCAGTTACAGCAAAGACTCTTGTTTCTATATTTCTCTCACCACTTTGTGCACACATACACACAACTAGTCTGACATCATTGGGGAACCATAGAACCCTCGTCGTTCACGACGCTTGCTCAACCTTCCTCCTATCTTAGGGGGAGTATCTGGTTGTACCCGTTCATCGGTACCTCCTTCACACACTCCTGTGAGTGCTACTATCTTAGGATCAGCTTTGCTTGGTTCTACCTTACTTGGGTCTACATCCCAAGGTCATCCATTCACTCGCTCTCCTTTACACGGAAGCGGGGGACCCACTTCCTCTCAAGGAGGGAGCACCAACCCACCTGGTCCCCATCAAGGGTCAGGTTCACAACACACTATGGCTGGAACTAATCCTGCCACCCCATTACAGATGCCATATTTGGCCTCTCTCAATATACCAGATCTCACCAAGCTCACCAATGATCCTATATTGCACGACGCCACATGGCCTACAATGCCAACAAAACTTCCTTCAGACATACCAAAGTTTGAAGGAAAGGTGGGGGATGACCCCACCAACCACATCATGACTTTTCATCTATGGTGCTCTTCTAATAGCATTATGGATGATTCCATCAGACTGCGACTATTTCAACACACACTTACTGGCCCATCAGCCAAATGGTATGTCGAAGAAAAATCAGGGTCCCATACGACCTTTGAGTCCTTGGCCAAAGCCTTCTTGACATTTTTCTAATTACCCATCCGCCATGACAATGGTCTAGAACTACTGTCTAACTTCAAACAGACCTCAGCCACCCACATCACTGACCACATTCATGCATGGCGTAGGCGACGTAGTTTGTGTAAAGTAGAAACCACCAAGCAACAATGCCTTGATTGGTTTCTTAGATCGCTTGTCTCTCTACTTGGAAAGGATGTCGCTTCCACCTTCCCTCAATCTGAAGAGGAATCTATTAGTAAGGCTCAACAATATGACCTCATCTACACACAGTCAGGGTACTTGTACACAGTACTTCCTGATCTTCCAAAACCTATGCCATTTGGCCAAGACAAACCCGGGATGTCG
Source organism: Picea engelmannii (assembly GCA_009831015.1). Lineage (NCBI taxonomy): Eukaryota > Viridiplantae > Streptophyta > Pinopsida > Pinales > Pinaceae > Picea > Picea engelmannii. The sequence goes on along the minus strand of ML811907.1, from coordinate 110,770 downwards.
CACTCAGCCGATGGACTAATAGGTGCCACCACACACCATAGTCCACAACCCCAACCACCACCGATGTATGCAACACCTCAATACCTACCTGCATATGGGGGCACTCCTTATTACCCCCCACCACCTTATTAACAACGATATCATGTTACTATACCTCCACCTCTCAGTGGACCACCACAGGCACCTCCCATACATCCACCTCTTCCAGCTACTAGTGGTACTCCCTCAACATCAGCTTATAGTACTAGCGAAGGAGCTATGCCTTCCTATGTACCATATGGCTCAGTACCACCACAAAATACATACTTCCCATTTCCAGGTCCTCCACAACCCATGGCTCCCCCACACCCACATGCGGGGGTAAATTTTGTTCAACCTTCGACTACCCAACAATATCAAAATTTCGAACAGTTGAACACAGCCAATCCAACTCACCCTTTGAACAAAAAGAAAGGATGGAACAGGAATAACAATAACCTGGGTCAAGGTGGGAATCAACCCCCACAACACCAACCCACTGGGGGCAACCAAAACCAAGGGAACCAAAACCCCCAAGGGGGCAATAACGCCTAGGACGAAATAATGTTAAAACCATCCATCCTTGTGCTCTTTGTGGTGAGTTCAGTCATTACACTCACCATTGCCCCCAGATCATTGATTTCAAATGGTTGAAAGACTCGGGGAGCCTTCCCCCTTCCCCTGCACAACCTGCCCCACAACAAGCACAACAACAATACGCGCAACCACCCCCTCCCGCCGTAATGCAAAATCCTATCCCACATCAAGGTGTGATAAACACCCACCAGGACATGCAACATCCCCCACCTCAGGTGGGCCAATACCACAATCCCAACAATCCAGCAGAGCAAACAATTCTCCTCACCAGTGAGGAAGAAATTCTTCTGCAAACACTCAATCGTCAGTATCAGACACCCGCTGAGTCTACTCCTATCTCTCCAGAGACAAACCCTACACCAACAGGACCCCCGTTAGTGATCCCTCACCCTTCTGCCGAACCACCATTACGCATCCCTCGCATCCCCTTGTGCAGGAATGTTCATAACCTACAGGCTAGGGCAGCACATAACTACAGTTTGGTAGATGACTTAGCACAATCTCCGGCTTCCATGTCAGTCTTGGAAGTCCTCCAGACTTTTCCAACACAGTGGAAATCACTACTTTCCGCCTTGGGGGCAGTTGACCCTGCTAATACTCGACTCATCACCTTTGACCTTGATAGTTGTGAACCTCGTCTTCCTGCTTTGGTCGCTATTCAAATACCAGTAAAAATACGGAACATCACCGTCCATCGGTGTATCATTGATGAGGGTGCATCTACATGCATCATGTCCAAGACTGTATGGTAGAAACTTGGTTCCCCAGAACTCATACCTTCCGCCATCACATTACGAGCTTATGCCGGACGACCATCATCTCCTGAAGGGCTTTTCCAAAATGTCCCCATGGAACTCGGGGGAAAAACTATTCTCATTGACATTGAAGTTATCGATGCTCCGCTCGATTACAATATCTTGTTTGGACGTAGCTACATGTATGCTATGAAGGCAGTGGCATCATCCGTCTTTTGGACAATCATGTTCCCCCACAATGGGAAGATTGTAACCATCGACCAAGTCTCACATTATGAGCCAAACCCCTATGCCAACCTCGATAACATTCTTCCCCTCATTCACACCAACAAAGACGCATATCCACTCGTCGAGATGGGTCCTGGGATTTTCAAAGATCCATCCTTGTTAGGGATGTACCATGGAGCACCACCACTCCTTCCCCCTAATCAAGTCTGCGTCATCTCATCTAATGAAACTCACATGGAGGATGTTCGTCCTCCTCAGGAGGCTTCAGTCATTCCTGACGTCTCAACAGTCGTAGAATCACTCCAGCCGGAGCCTCCTACGCACTCGTCGACCCATTCGGTCCATGAATCCACACCCCCTCAAGGGCCTAATCCCGTTTGGGAGTCAGTTCCCTGACCCCTCACTCAAATTCCCTTCTTTTACCCTCCACCCGATATAGAAGCTTTCTAGGTAGCTACAATGCTCACACTACCCAATATGGTGTTAGCAATCCCAGTGTGGTATTTACATCCACCTGAGATGGTCCCTCGCCCACAGGAAGGCCTCCCCATGACGATTCCTCTCCTCACCCCCACTAACCTCATACTCCCTACCCCCCCTGCTACAGCTGGGGGCAGGCGAAAGAAGAAGGAGCCCACAGCTCCACTTCCTCCGTGCATTCCACCACCTTGCGCATTATGTGAGAAAGAGGGTCACCAAACCAACAACTTCCCATCACTACCAGAATTACAGAATTTGATTCCCCTCAATCAAACTATCACCACACCCGTCACTACTGCTAGTACTACTACCACCCAACCTTCCAGTAGTAAAGGGTTGAGGACCAAATTCGTGTGTGCTATCTGTTCCAAGTATGGCCATTAAACCCACCATTGCCCATCATTGCCATGCTTTCGGCAGACATTAGCGGCCATACGTCAGAACTTCCAGAACAACCCACGCCTTGCTACATCCTCTTCGACTATTACTGGCATTCACTATGTCTCCACTTCATTCAATGAACGTATGAGATGCCCTTGTTCTCTCTGCGATTCATTAACTCACTTTACACACCAGTGTCCTATGATCCTCGCATACAGGCAACGTCAATTGGCCCTGCGTCACCAACCCACAACGGTGGTAATTGACATTACTTCGTCACTCGAGGATCTTCATGTCATTTCTCCAGAACCCGAGGCACTCCCAACGCCTCCATGGTTCTTACATGACGCCTCTGAGGATTTACCCCGCAACCCCCTCAACTCTCCTGCTCATCCCCCTACGGGGACTCTCCATCCAACCACCATGGGTACCCCTCAGTACTTCAACATATGGTTCATGTCAAGTGAACCCTCCCCCTCTCCTAACATTGTTCCCCATGCTTCTTCATCAGGGGGCAACCACACCATCACTGAGGTCACTCCTCACGATCCCTTATATTCCCATCGTTTCCAAAGCGACGAGGAAATCTTGGAAGAGCTACAATGCCCGGATTCTCCCTGGGACGCACTACATCACCGTGCAACTAAAAAATGATCCAACCGCTATGCAACGATGCGCCAGGGAATCTATACCACTCATACTCACTACAGTCCCAGACATGTAGTTCTCACCTGAACAATATCGCTTGGCGATCTCTGACAGGGGTGTATCCCTCAGCAGCACATGCTCTGCCGGCAGAGGCATCCCCCGGAAGGGGATCCCAGTCAAAAAATAGACATCCTCCACCGCAGTGAAGGGGATCTGCTCTCCTCGCATGAGGAAGTAGTGCAGCTCTGGACTCCACATCTGGAGCAGGAACTGGAGTAAGTACTCCTATGCTCATATCAACGAGCACTCAAAGAACTTTAGCAACCCACAGGTTTCTAAATTCGCTTGCACCTCAGGCCCTACATTGGCCACCGCATCTCATAACTGCGACCAGTCTCGCTCACGCCACCGAACAGCCATAGTCACTGTTGGCCACCTGCACACAACACAGAGTCCTATATCAGCTTATGCAACCATCCAATGCATAAAAAAGAATCATTTTTTACCCTTCAACCTTGCCTCACAGGCGCGGTTTTTTCACCCACAGGCGTGCACATATGCGTGCCTATTCACTACACAGGCGCGCATATATGTGTGCCTGTTCATTACATAGGCGCGCTCGTAAGCGCGCCTGTTCATTACACAGGTGCGCTCTTGAGCGCGCCTATCCAAACTTACAGCCGCACTCAAGAGAGCGACTATCCACCTCACAGGTGCGCACTAATGCGTGCCTGCCCACCTCACAGGCGTGCCCCTAGGGCGCACCTTAAATTCCCCCTCACGCGCACCCATGCATGTTTATTCGGTGGACAGGTGCGCACGTATGCGTGCCTTCCACTGAATCACCCATGCATGTGGGCCCACATCCTATAAAAAACTCCCCTCAAACCCACTATACGGCCCCCCGTACCTACCCTGCCCAAAAATTGGAAACCTATTTCTATGCAGGATGATCAGACCACTAACCTGACACTCGCAAACCACCGATCGGATGCCTCATGCTCCCTGAAACTCCAAATCTCCTCTGCAATCTGCTCGTCTAGTCACTGTAGCAGCAGGTACAAATGAGGTGGAAATGTGGGCCCTACAGCTATATATAGGCCATTTTCCAAACTTCCACGCACCATTCCGGGAGCCCAAGGTGTCCATTTTTCAAACCGTCTTCAGCCACGGGATCAGCGTTCCACCACCTACATCATAGCCGTCCCTGGGACACTTTTCATCCTGACCCCCTGGGGCGCCTTTTTTCATATCATGGTCAGGTATGCATGCGCATTGTCACATTTGTCAAATACATGCTCATATTTTTTATTCTCTTCAGATATTGTTCACTTTGGGTATTTGGTTGTTATGTACGCAGGTACTTGCTCATCGGTCATCAACATCATCCCTTCGGGTATATTTTCAGCACTGGCATGTAGTCTCCCCCCGTTGTACTGCATTTACATTTTCCAGTCACACCCACTGCTATTGACCTTTAGGATCCTCTTTCCCGGCTCTGCAGTACCCACACCTCCATTTTGCATCTTCGGTGCTGTAACCCGGTAGCATTCTCACCCACATGAGTTGTCCCATTCATAGAACCTTTTGGCACTTTTGACACTCATGATGTTCTTCATTACCCTTTAGGGATGGGAGTCCCGATAGTCTTTCATGACGTTGAGGATCAACCACATACTTCTCCTCCTCATTTTGCTAGCTTCCCATATGGACTCCCAGATCATCTCTTTATGGTTCTATTCTTTTTACCTGCACCTCCGCAGGATCATGAACCCTCCATTTCATCCACCATTAGTTTGCCCATCTGTGAACCTATCTTCATTTCACCTACCTCATACAGAAACTCACCAATGGGGCCCCCACCCTTCATCTATTTTCCAAGAAATTTATGCCCTCCCTGGGGCACTCATTTCACACTGGGGCACTCATTTCACACTGGGGCACCCGTTTCTGTATTTTTACATTTTTCCCAAAATTATTCATTATTTATTGTACAAACGCCTTTATTTCCAGTTATTACATTTGCCTTTGTCGTCGTCGTTGGCGACTTTCTTCCTTTTTTGCCAAATGCAACCCATGTCACCCTTGGTTGGATCATTGATCCTCATTTTCCCTTACCAGCATTGTTCATATATTCAAAGCACTATACAAGTCATTTACCTCTACCCTCTAAATTTGTTCACCTTGTCCCGCCTCTGGCACAACTTATCACTAGTCTTGTCATCCCCCTGACACTCGACCTTGTTACACGGTTGCAGCCACTTTTCCAGCTCATACATCCTCCAACCAAGGGCAGTCTTGAGTCTTCCCACTTCTTGACTTCGTCTATGCACCTCTGCCACTTCATCACCTCAGTAGATTCTATGAAGCCCTTTGCTTCTGGGAGTCGCGTTCCCCTTTTGTCGACAGTAGCACACTTTTTCCAGAAGGGCGACAGTATCTTGATTCTCATTCTTCATTTAATGATAGATCTCGGACGACACAGGGTGAAACACCATTGCTCCCTACTGTTGTTGGCCCCCATAAAATTCGATGCCAACACTTTCTCATGTTATGGTGGGTCTTACTTTGCGACTATTGCAGTTATTTTTATCATTTGTCGAAGACCTCTGAACCTGGTAGGGACATCAATGCCCACATCCTCGTCGCTGCTTATTATCGCGATCATTACCTGTTGTTCAGAGTATATTCCTTTGCAGAATTGTCTTCTGCCTTTATTATTACCGCCCCTGAGGGCGTTGCAGTCATCTACACCAACACTTTTGTCATATTTTGTCATAGTTACATAACACGAGCATGGGGCATGCCCACCTCGTTTGTACACAATTGTATATTGTTACGCACCTTATGGAAGGTCGAGTTCTACCGGTTCCTTTCTTCTCCAACGGATCGCTCTGAACGATCTCACTATTGCTCTCTCTTACAACACCATTCTCAGTAAAAGAAACATTGATGGATTTCGGCTATACGTATGCTCCTAACCTCATCCATCAGGGGGCATCTTTTATCACTGAAATTTCGTCTGCACATGGCGACAAGAACTCAGCATCATCAAAAAGGAATGAAGTCATTCATGGCACTGAATTAATTTCACAGCATTGCAAAAGGGTCAAAAAATATACAAAATAACCAAAAATTGAAGGGCTCTTTACAGAAGTTGGGTGCGCGCGCATATGCGCGGAACAGAAACATACAATGCATGCATGCACGCACGACGCACGGTTGTTGGCGCAAAAACCCACGCACCTGCTAAATGGTGCATTTATGGAATTGGTCGGCCTCCCAACCACTAATGGATCAGCTCCCAAGCTGATTTGACTCCCAAATCTGAGTTGAATCCGCATGGTAGGCTGGTCAAAGACCTAATTAAGCCCTAAAGATCCCCTTTTCACACCTCAAAGGAGTTACATAATCACCCGATGCTATGCTATAAAAATCCATGAAGAAACATCATTTTCTCAAGGAATTTCATGTAATGTTATGCTGCTTAGATTGTTTTAAGGACTCACTCCTTGACAATAACACATTAGCACCATTTCATTGATCCATTCACCTCTCCATTGAGTGAATGTGCTTGGAGTTCTTTCACCATCATTCCCATTTTCTTATTGTAAGGAGAGCAATTTTGTGAGGGCACAAGAGCCTTCCATTGGAGGAAGAAGGAATCACAGTCCCCTTCATTCATTGTTCTTTGATTTCATCAATTGATCAGCCTAAAAACATTGGTGATATTGGTCTTGTAGTCTTTGTTATTTATTTATCCATATGCTCATAGTTTTAGTTTGTTTTAATTTAATTCTTGCTTATAGTTTTGTTTTGTTTTCTCTAACCCTTTCCTCTACAGCTGTCATGCTCAACAAGACCCAACTGGGCATGTAAGCACCCTTTATTTGCTCACCAAGTGACGAATTGGGTGCAAACAGAACCTCTAGAAGATTCTTAATAGAAAAGGGGCAATGCTCTGGTGTAAATGGAACCAGAGCATTACAACACTCTGTGTAAGACCAACAGGGAGCGCCAGTGATCTGGTATCAAGGGCAGGGGAGAACTAGCCTCTTAAAGTTTGGAAAATGCCCTGAAAATAAAAAACTCAAGAAAACTCAGACAATCAATGTGGATATGATTAAATAAAGAGCCAATAAACATATCTAAGAATCAAAGACACGGTGTGGAGAAGGTCAAAGGATGAGAAAAGGCCAAAATAAGACCTAGGAAAGGAATCAAAAATCAAAGTTCTTCCCTAGTGGATTCACCAATTTCTGTTATAAAGAAATCCGCTTACAGACAAGTGGATTCTCTCTTGGATACTAGACTCCTATGACCAAGACATAAAATGTTATTGTGGACAATGGCATTCCTTTTATATCCTATTAAGCTAATGTATGAAGAGGAAGAAGAAAAAGTGTACCTTTTTAATGGTGTTTGTCCTCTCATAGTATAGGTTGAGCTTTGATCCTAAGCTCCTCAATAAGTCCTGTAGAACAAAAAAATATACAACAAACTTCATATTCTACTAAGGTTAGCTCAAATAAATATCTATCTAATAGAGACAAGTTCATGAAATGTGCGTAAACTTTAAGGGAAACAGGCCAAGCATAGATTTATATTAAGGAGAACAAAGTGGTCCTTATAGCCATGGATGTAGTGTAGCAGCTTCACCAAGCTCCCTTTGTCTAGACCCTTGATCAAATAATCCACATAGAATGATGATGCTTCAATGATATCTCCCTTATGAGATCATAAGTTTGATTCTTCACAATGTCTCTATCTCTATGTCAATACCACTTATGAGATCATAAGTTTGGTATCTCTAATATTTATCATGTGCCTTTCACCTTGAGAAGGCCTCCTTATATAATCTTGGAGAGACCCAACCACTTGAGATATATTTGGGATAAGTTGAGGATTCCTCTCCTTCATTTTTGGATCTTCCCTAAGATCATGCCTTGACCTCGGATTCGAATCCAACCAACTTCAGAGATTGAGGGGATTCTTCCCTAATTTATCTCAACAAACCAAAATTCACTCAGAAAGGGAATCTCTCCCCCAAAAGGGTGTACATAACATTTTAACGCTCCCCCAAAGAAGGCTAGGGAGTGTCGGTGCTCCCTGACAGTGGGTAGGGGAGTGTTTCCTTCCAAAAAATCATTTTTAAGTGGTTTTCTTCATGGAAAATGCTTTGTACTCTTCATCAAATGATTTGTCTTCCTTAAACCAGTCTTTGAAGGTGTCTTAATTGTCCCTGTGATGTCATTAGAGACACGACATAGGAAATATGGAATTATGATGTTTGCGACACTTAAGGCCAATAATGTGAAACTAGTCATGATGACAATAGGTCATCATTAAAGTGAGTAATTTTGATGTGTAACAGATTGCCCCCCAAAGTGAGAAGTTAGAAGATGAGAATTGACGATTGAAGTACTTCATAGACTTTTTCAAGAAAGGGTACAGACTCAAAGAACCTGATAGAAGTTGCACACAACCATCCAACAAATATTATTACATATTTCAAGCCCAAGGCAGGCATACCTATGCTTGAGTGATAAATGTTTTCAAGGTATGGCCGCCATAAAATACATTGCAAATCCATAATTATATTGACAAAAAGGTATAGCCACTGAATATACAACGTGGATCTATACTCTTATGACATGAATTGATCGTAGCCATGAAAAATACATAGTGGATCTACGAGACAACAAGACATAGCCATGACCAATACAAACTGGATCTATGTAACAGTATATGTGTCAATGTTCAAAATAAACTCAGTTGCAACCTAGGCAAAGTATAGACAAGAGTGATGAATCAACTCGGGGTCTTCTTACCAATATCGATGTAGTACTAATCTAACCATGTGAATAGATTTCCTCATGTCAAACATGGCATAAACCACTTGATTACCATAAACATGGCATAAACAGCTGCGAGGGAAATCACCATTGATGTCAATGAGTCCCAAGGTACTCTAGTACATTCCAATGAATGTGAATGGATGAGTTTAAGTCGAACATCCGTGGAATCATCCGATTAGAATTCAATGATGTAAACCTATTTTCAGACGTGAGGAGGCCTGCCATTGAGGCATGTAGGTCCGAAGGTACTAACTAGTTTCTAAGTCTAGATCATGGATAATGTGTTGAAGTCGAGAGGAATAGAATCATTGAGGGAGGGCCTTGGTGTATCCCCCATCAACGACATGAAAATGACACAGAGATGTAATTGGTGGATCAAAATAACATGGACTAACATGGGTATTGCAACAAGATATTTGTGATGGTTGACTCTCGAGGCAGATACTTCCCTTAAACATTGAGGCACGACAGCAGAAACATGACATGGAACAAAACATGATGATGCAATGGACACTGTGACTTTCGTTAGGTGACCCAAAGGAGTAAGGAAACTCAAAGGATTGGTTCAGTGCAGAGGTTTAGTGGAAATAAAGATAAAATTCCATGTTCAAGGGCGACTATAAGAATTACTGGTAATGTTCTCAAAAATTGCTTGGCTTGCTTCCTTCAATTTTTCCCCTATCCAAATAGACAAGTACCTCTTTTTAATTTAACGAGCTCGAGGAGGGTAACACATTCTTGAAATAACTCACCTTCGTTAATTCCCTCTTCCTTTATTTAATGAACTAGAAGAAGTAAGTGTTTGGTGACGTATGGGCCCTTCAATTTATAATCGTTTAACGAGTCCAGAGAAGGTAAACTCGGTGGTTTTTCATATTTAGAGAGTTTGAAAATGACTTAAAGAAGACTCCAATGTTGTCCTTTTTCATAATGTTAGTATCGTGAGGTCGAAAAAGAGATAAATTACCACTCGAAAGATGCCCTTTCAAACCTTTTAACGAGTGTGAAAGGAAGCAAGATCACTCAGCAATCTTTTCATGTTTAGAGAGTCTGAAAAGAGCTTAAAGGAGACTCCAAGGGGTTCCTTTTTCGTATAACCTTTATGTGTCTGAAAAAGTGATAAAAGTATACTCGGATACATTCTCATGTTTTTGCAAGCATAAGAAAGAACAAAGACTAAGCTCGGTATGACCCCAGCTTTAAAGCTAGTGGCTTAACTCCAGAATGATCATCAAAGGATGGAGACATGGCCACCCAAGATTCAATTCATCCACTGACTTTGAGGTTGTCACCAATTTCTATACCAGATGGAGAAAAAGGATAAGGGTGGATGAAATGAAGGTTCAAATATGAGAGCTAATGAAAGACTCGACTTGACATCTACGAGATCTGGTGAAAGACTTGATGTGACAGGAGAGGTGACTGTTTAATTTTTTAACGAGCTTGACATAGGAAAAGAACTATGCTCAAGGCTCTGGATTCAATCCCCATATTTTTGTTTCATTTTTTAATGAGCTTGCTATAGAGAGAAAAAACTATGCTCGTGGACTCTTCTTGATCATGGCTTCCAAGAGGATAATGCTCTAGAAGGACACCATGTCAAGGGAAAAAACTCGATCATGGATTCCAAGAGATCTTCATTGGATGGAAGAAGAATTCTCT
>ML811907.1:73851-85540 GCA_009831015.1 Picea engelmannii | reverse complement strand
CTTCAAGGTAAGGAAAAAACATCAAAATTCCAAACAAAATGTGATCAATTCTCAAAAAGTAGAGTGTTGAAGGCCAAGACCAAGATGTACTGAGGTTGTAAGACTCCTGAGTAAATGCCAATAACAAGAAATGAACTCAAAGATTGAACCCCTGGAAGATTCTTAATAGAAAAGGGGCAACGCTCTGGTGTAAATGGAACCAGAGAATTACAACACTCTGTGTAAGACTAGCAGGGAGCGCCAGTGATCTGGTAGCAAGGGCAGGGGAGCACTAGTCTCTTAAAGTTCAGAAAAATGCCCAGAAAATAAAAAAAACTCAAGCAAACTCAGACAATCAATGTGGATATGATGAAATAAAGGGCCAATCAACATATCTAAGAATCAAAGACACGGTGTGGAGAAGGTCAAAGGATGAGCAAAGGCCAAAACAAGACCTAGGAAAGGAATCAAAAATCAAAGTTCTTCCCCAGTGGATTCACCAATTTGTGTTATAAAGAAATCCCCTTGCGGACAAGTGGATTCTCTCTTGGATACTAGACCCCTATGACCAAGACATAAAATGTTATTGTGGACACTGGCATTCCTTTTATATCCTATTAAGCTAATGTATGAAGAGGAAGAAGAAAAAGTGTACCTTTTTAATGGTGTTTGTCCTCACATAGTCCAGGTTGAGCTTTGATCCTAAGCTCCTCAATAAGTCCTGTAGAACAAAAAAATACACAACAAACTTCCTATTCTACTAAGATTAGCTCAAAAACATATCTATCTAATAGAGACAAGTTCATGAAATGTACGTAAACTTTAAAGGAAACAGGCCAAGCATAGATTTATATTAATGAAAAAAAAGTGGTGCTTACATCCATGGATGTAGTGCAGCAGCTTCACCAAGCTCCCTTTGTCCAGACCCTTGCTCAAATAATCCACATAAAATATTGATGCTTCAATGATATCTCCCTTATGAGATCATAAGTTTGATGCTTCACAACATCTCTATATCTATGTCAATACCACTTATTAGATCATAAGTTTGGTATATCTAATCTCTATTATGTGCCTTTCGCCGTGAGAAGGCCTCCTTATATAAGCTTGGAGAGACCCAACTACTTGATATATCTTTGGGATAAGTTGAGGATTCCTCTCCTTCAGTTGTGGATCTTCCCTAAGATCATGCCTTGACCTCAGATTCGAATCCAACCAACTTCAGATATTGAGTGGATTCTTCCTTGATTTATCTCAACAAACCAAAATTCACTTAGAAAGGGAAATGCTCACCCAAAAGGGTGCACAGATCATTTCAACACTCCCCCAAAGAAGGCTAGGGAGCGTCGGTGCTCCCTAACAGTGGGTAGGGGAGTGTTGCCTTCCAAAAATCATTTTTAAGTGGTTTTCTTCATGGCAAATGCTTTGTACTCTTCATCAAATGATTTCTCTTCCTTAAACCAGTCTTTGAAGGTGTCTTAAGTGTCCCTGTGATGTCGTTAGAGACACGACATAGGCAATATAGAAGTATGATGTTTGCGACACTTGTGACACTTAAGGCCAATAATGCGACACTTGCAACACTAGTCATGATGACAATAGGTCATCATTAAAGTGAGTAATTTTGATGTGTAACACCCCTTCACACCATTTGAAAACTCGGGGCTCCATGCACTCCAGTGCATACTGAAAAGAGCTTTGAAGAAACATATGGGGAGATTCACTTCTTGCCATGAGTGTGATAGTATAGAGGAAAGTCTTGGACATCTTTTATAGTGACTTTATCGATATGCTTCTGAGTACTTGGCACACAATCTGCACTAATATAGTGGTTCATAGGCTCGCCACCTCCTCTGCTACCTGTAATCATTACTCAAGAACCACGGCAACATAACTCGATCAAGAAGTAGATATCATCGATATCTATCATAAGGATGTCAGCACCCACACGGAACGCTTTCTCCTTCACATCCCACATGTGAACTAGGTACTCGAGTAATCTCAGTTGGGCCCTCGTACCCTGGATTTTGAAGAATTTCAATAGTCCACACTGTCGGAGGGACATTATCATTCCCAGTTCATTCCTGACAAGGTAGTCTTCCTCCTCATTCTATCTCTCACTCCATTCCAACATTTTTACTGTGGAAAACCTGCAATGCAACATTAAAGAGAGATTAGCATCTATATCTTCTTCCCTGGAAACTTTCTAGTGGAAAATGAATCTCTAAAAACTTTTTTAACTATGCACGTCGCAGGAATAGGCATCTGTATAGTGTGGAGTCATTGCAGACTAGCTATAGGGCCTCCTGTGACAATCTTATATCATCGTAGGGCCTAATGTAGTGCACCTGCGACGACCTCTGTGCATAGGTACCCTTGAAAACTTAACTCAAAAAGTCATTTTTAACTAATAAAAAGAAAATTTTGATCCATGAAAAGTTGAAAGAGATGAAAATTACATGTTCTATGGAGACCATTCATTGATTGATCAAACTTTCCCTCCATCATCCACAGTGGAAAATTGAGGTAAATTGGGGATTTTAGAGCAAGGTTTGGGTGAAATGACAAATGAAATAGTGAAATGAAGTTTTTACCCATTTTTATTGATTTTTTCACTTTTTCATTTGTAATTTTATATTATTTTATATATTTTACCTAAACCCTAAAGTCCTAACGACCTCTCAAGTGTTTGATTTTTTGCAGATGAAAAGTCTAGGAGTGAAACATTGGAACAAGGATTCGTTTTTGGTCTATTTTTAGACATTTGTTGCATGTACAAATCCTTTTAGGGTTTTTCAAGAAAACCTCTGAGCTTAGTTTTAGTACTTTCTCATGCTCATAAATCAATGAGAATGTAACCAAGTACACTTTATCGCTTTTTTGGACTCATAATGGTAACACGAAAAACTAAACCTATGGAGTATCCTTTAAGCTCATTTCACGCTCCATAAAAATGAAAATATTGTTGAGCGACCTTGTTCTTTTCACGCTCGTAAAAGTATTTGAAGAAAACATCTGACTGGTGGTAGGTTATCACTTTTTCGGTCTCATCGGATTAATTTACGAAAAATGACCTGATGGAGTTCTCTTTAAGTTTTTTTCAGACTCTCTAAACGTGAAAACCCCCTGAGTTTTCTTTCTTTGGACTCATTAAACAAACATCGAGAGGCCCATATGGGATCGAACCACTCCTTAGAGTTTGTTAAACATACTCTGAGGGACTCATCTGAAGGACAAGATTACATCAACAATCATATGTTATCCTCCTCAAGCTTGCATAAAAATAAAAAGGTACTTGCCAGAAATGGTGGGGGGGAATTGGGAAAGGAATGTGTCTCTCTATTTGTGTTAGTGGCAGTAATAATCGCTCTTGAACATGACACCCCCCTTTATCATTATATTCAGGTTGGGAAATCCATTTGTCTCTTGTTTTACCATTTTCATGTCCATATGTCAGGTCCTCCTTAAGTCAATGCTTCCAAGACTATTGTCATGCAATTCATATGTTCAAGAGAAGACCAACCTAAATAATCCTTATATCGAGTCGACATTCTATAGTTATAAATTTTCTACCATGTTGGCCTACCCTGAGTTAGTTTCAAATCACTTCACACTCTGATCTACTTCAAATATGTTGCTTATTTTGTATCACTGATGGGGGATACATTAAGGCCCTTCTATGACGAGTCTTTTCCTGTCGACTTCAACTTATTATCCAGGAGCAAGACTTATAAATTATTTATTACCTTAGAGCCTGCATGCCTCAATGGCAGGTATCTTCATTTCCAATAGTGGATTCACATTATTGACCTCTGATTGGGAGATTCCATCGAGTGTTCAACTTCAACTCATCTATTCACATTCGTTGGATTTTACTAGGGTACCTTGGGATTCATTGACATCAATAGTGATTTCCCTTGCACTTGTTAATGGTTCTCGTCATTGACCAGTAATCAAGTGGTTTCTACCATGTTCAACTTTAGCACCTGTAATCACATGGTTAGATTCATACTTAGTGATGATGGAAATGAAGACCTTGGATCTCATCTTTCTGATCCATGTTGTGATGGAGTATTTATTATTTGTATTGACACATAGATCCACTTTGTATGTTTCATGGCTATGTCCGAATTTGATTCATTTTAAAGGGTAGATCCACAGTGTATTCCTGGTGGCTATGTCGATTCAAAATTACATGGATCCATAGTTTATATTTAGTGGCCATGACTCACTTGGAATTTTGTAATCTGAGTATGGGAATTCCTACCTCAGACAATGGTATATTATTATGTTGATGCTTGGTTTTTTGCAGGTTCTCGATTGGTGTGCTCCTTGTTTTTGACACACACATTCTACAAAGTATTTTGGCTGTCATGAGTTCCAGCTTCATACTTTCGGGTGCATTTTGTTACACATTATTAGGGTCACCCCATTGATCCATTGACAAACATGTGTTCATGTTCCAAAAAAAGAATCTTTTTCCATGAGGGAAGTGACTGAATTTATCTTCTCAAAAACCTTATGAATAAAGGTCGTCATAGGCTGCACTATACACAGGATGAGACGATGCCTAATCATCACCCCCTACTCTAAAGCTAAGAATTGGATGAGGAATTCTACCTCAGTTCATACTTTAGAGCTTAATTTCAGTTCATCAAGTCATTGTGGATCTTCTTCATTCAAGGTTGGAGCAAGTGTGTGTGTTGGAGAAAAGGGCCATCGAAAGGGGACCTTGCAACATCAAGACTTTGGTTGTTATCTCCACTTTCATTTTAATATAATGCAGTGATATATTTCTTTCCCATAAAACTTTCTTTGTTTTATTGTATGATTCCTTGATCACATACATAGGTTCTCATTGAGTTCACTGTATTGCTTTCACTTTGGTTGGCTTGTGTTCCCTTGCAGATTCAATATCATAGGAGAACTGGAATGAAGCTAGGATGACGATGGTAAGAGGGAGCGATATTTAAACGGTATGTTGCATATCTCTTGTTAGATAGTGAACTCAATAGTTATAACTTAGGGAAATTGTCATATTTTGTTCTGTTTTGTTCTAGATCTAGGGGGATCTAGGGAGATCTATTCATGTCCACATTTACCAATTAATCCCATAACAATGGGTGAGTATGGTTTTCTAAAGAATTCTCTATCACTCTTAGTATATTTTTGTTTTTATCTATTGATCAATGATAGAGACAAGATCATCTCAGTCTTGAAGTTATTTGAATGGCTACTATGGAAATCTGCTTTTACATGACCAAATTGCATACTTGGTTAGAGGTAGGGTATTGTAGGAAATAAGCTCGCTTCCTGAGCATTTTCTTTCCTTCAAGTTTGAAGCAGGTGATAAGCTCACTTCTCGAGCCTTGCTTTCCTTATTTTATAGCGGGTCTTTCTTTTTTCTTAAAAATGTGGTGATTGTTAGCAGTGTTTGGAGGTTGGTTACATAGATGACTCCATATCCCAATGGATAAGGTGACTATAAATGTTAAGGTTCTTGGAAGCCTCAGAGGGAGGCCCCCATCCCAGTTGGATCCTGATGTTAGCACAAACATATGTAGCAACAACAGTGGCTCAAAGGCGCTGTGAAATCTAGATCTGGAAAGTGGCGCTACCAAAATTGAGCTCATAGCAGGCTGGCCAAGTCCTTTATATGCATAGGAAATGTCCAAGCGTAGGACTCAAAAGAAGTCCATTTAGGGTTTGAAAAACAAGCAGCGGGTGAACTTATTTTTCAATGGCAGGGATCCCAAGATTAGTTCATATCAACAGCTCTCGTGCATTTTTAATGTCAAAGTTGTGCGAGGTTTAATGACCAGGAAAAACCCCCAAAGTTGTAGATCAAGCATCGCGCATCCTCCAGAATGGACGGACAAGATTTACTTCGGGACTTCAGGAATTTTTTCTTTCAGGACTTCCCCTCTCATTTTCCTCGAGAGTACTTTCTCCCAGAGTTGTAGATCAGATACCACACGTCCTCTAGAACGGACGGTCAGGATTTACTTCAGGACTTCGGGCTTCGAGAGTTTTGGTACTTCCCCTCTTGAGTTCCTCCAGAGTGTCTTCTCCCGAAATATTTAGATGTATGTCGTGTGTCCTCCTCAAATCGACAATTGTGGTTCATTTCCAAGCTTCAACATTCATTTCATTCCGCCATGTTACCTGGGCCCGTACTACTTTGTGAGTTATGATAGCTCTATATACAGACTCCCCCTAACTCTGAAGTGTCGAAGACACTTGGCACCCATCAGTTCTGACGCATGGCACTCATCTATTAGAGACACTAGCATCCAGCTAGCACTAAAACATGGCACTCATTTCAATAATTTTTGTACATGTCTTTAGCCTATTTTTGAGTGACACATGTCACCCCTCCGTACATGACATGTCATCATAGTGATGTCAGTTCGTCGCATCAGCTACGGGAGATCATCCTCCAGGAAGTGTTCTTGTTCAAGCACTAATATTAGCACCATCTCCATGAAGGTTTTTAATGGATCCTAGAATTGGTGGGCGGATAAACTTTAGCAGTAGCGCTAAATTGGCAAGGCTTCCTAGTTCGTGGAACGTGACTAGATCAATGACCACGCTTCATTGCGGGGAAAAAAATTTCTCTAGCGTTAAAATCCATGAGTAGTCTCGAAATCGAAACCATGGTATAGTAAAAGAGCTACATGGCAGAAGATGGTGAATTGCAGGCTCAAAAGTGGTGTGGGTCCAAACCACCTTCGAAGGCCCCGTATTCACATTCTTATAAAACAAAAAATCCGAGAGAAGCACGTGGTCGCCCCTTAGGCATTAAGCCTCATTGTGATCCTGAGAAAAAAAATTAGTTAATGAAAAATGAGTGGTGGTTGAAACCTCAACTCGCTCCATAAATAGAAGGCATGGAGGGTCTAGCCGTGGAGACATCACTGTCAGCCCAAGGTGCCCCTATTGATAGTTTTTCCTGCAGGCCCATGCTAATTTGAGCTCACATTTGACAGAAGCATACACACACAGTCTGATAGGAGGAGGCATAGACAAAAGGCTTTGAATGAAATGGCCAGATCACACTCCTAGCAGTTGTGAACTGATCCGATTATAAATAGATCAATTCAAGATTTTGAATGGTCATTAACTAGTTGAGAAGAGTTCCCTATTTTGTAATATTTTATACCAGAGTTGTTCTCTAGTTATGTATAAAACTTCAAACTTTCGCATTAATAGAAGTCATATTCTTTCATCTTCTTGTTTAAACTATGTTGAAACACATGCATGGAGGATTCAGATGAGGGTTGTAGTTGTATTGTAATGTAGGTTTGATTATAATGTTGTTGTGACCTATTCCAGTACTTTCCTTTTGTTGTATTATTTCCCCTATGCTTAAATTCTCATGCATGGAGGATCCAGACTACTTGACATAGTCGCATGATAATGGAGGTTTGATTATTATGCTACTGTGATATATTTCAGTGTTTGAAACTTAAGTTCAAGAGTGCTCTTGTGCCTGATTTTTTCTTCACCAAGCTGCTTGAAAGCCAAATTCTCATGAAAGACTTGTCCACCTTTCTCACTAAGTCTTCCTTCTACTCACCTTTAACCTTAAACCACTGACTGGAGTTAATGAGGACCTCATTTCCTTATGCATTTCTTGTCCAGTTTATGTGTTAAAACATTCTTTTATTGAGATTTGTCCATTTGACCTTCATTCATAAGACCTACCTCCACAAACATTTTGATGGGTATTGAGTTTATCCTCTTACAGTCTGAGGGTGACTCTTGGTGCTAATAGTTTCCACCCCCAAGTAGGATATGAGACCATCAAGGAATAAGGAAATAGTCCAAAATTCAAAGGCTACTCACTCCATCCCAAAATGATTCCAAAATTAGTTGAGAATATCTCAGTAGAATTCTATTTCTAATCCTTCCAGTTATCAAAACATGCAATAGTGACAATAGTGACAACCTATGTGAGGTGTGGCACAGGATGTTGGGACACCTACACCACAGGTCATTGCCAATTCTAAGGGAGATTGTTATAGGTATTCCATAGTTTTGTATTGAGCATCATGGAGTGTGTAGAGGGTGTGCACTTGGAAAGAATGTCAATGTTTCTTTTCCAAGTAGCATGAGTAGGTCCAAGGGGATATTGGATCTTATCCATTTAGATGTGAGTGGACCAATTTCAGTAGCATCAGTATAAGGATAATCATACTATGTGACATTTATAGATGATTTTTTCAGAAAAAATTGGATCTTCTTTATGAAGAACAAGGATGAGATATTCAATAGGTTCATAGAGTTCGAAGCTTAGGTAGAGAACCAGACAGGGATAAATATTAAGGTATTGAGGTTGGATAATGGGGGAGAGTACACCTCCAATGATTACAAGGATTTCTTCAAGGAGGAAGGGATCAAGAGGGAGCTCAAAATATCATACAACCCTCAGCAGAATGGGGTTACAGAAAGAAATATCTGGTCCATCATCGGTTCTTCCAAGGCTATGATACATGATCAGGAGCTTCCCTTGTTTTTGTGGTTTGAGGCATGTAATATAGAGGTGTATGTGCAGAACAGAAGTCCTCACGGGATATTGGGGGACGATAATCCAGAGGAGGCATTCTCAAGGGTGAAGCCAAAGATAGGACATTTGAAGATATTTGGTTGTCTAGTTTACATCCACGTGCGAGTGAAGAAGAGGACAAAGTTGGAGCCTTCAGGACATAAGCGTATATTTTTGGGGTACAGTGAGACCTCAAAGGATTACATGATCTTTATTCTAGTGCAAAGAAATACATTTGTGAGAATAAATGTGAAGTTTGAGGAGAACTTAACATCTAGGAGTACTAAGGACTCATCAACAGTGACAGAGGAAAAGGAGTAGCGGGATTTGAAGGATGAGTAGTAGTCAACAATTAATATTTCAGGTGGAGAGGAGGAGTTATCCCCTTCCATCCCTATCAAGAGACCTAGATGGCTAGTACAAACATTGAGGGATGTTGGTGAGGCTCCTAAGAGTGTGGTCAAAAAGAACAGTCCTCTGAAGAATTATTTGAACTATATGATGCTTATGAGTAGCATCATTGATGTTGAGCCTTCCAATTTTGAGGAAGCAACAGATCAGCATGTATGAAGGGATGTCTTGGTAGAGGAGTACACCTCTATTATGAGGAATGATGTTTGGTACCTAGTTTCAAGACCAGAGGGGAAGTCAGTTGTGAGTTCCAAGTGGCTCTATGATATCAAGGATGTTGCAGATGGTAGCATAGAGAAGTTCAAGGTGAGGTTTGTGGCAAGAGGGTTCTCCCAGAAAGAGGGAGTAGACTATGAGGAGACATTTTCTCCACTTGTTGGGTATGCTTCTATTTGACCTATTATTTCTATTGCTTTAGTTATGAAGTGGAGGATACATCAGATGGATGTGAAAACATCATTCCTCAATGAGATCATTGATGAGAAAGTATACATAGAGACCTCAGGGATTGAGGTACATGGGAGGGAGTCTCGTGTATGTAGGATTAATAAAGCCTTGTACGAACTCAAACAAGAACCTAGGGCATGGTATTCCAAGATCAATGGATACTTGCAGAATATGGGATTTACCAAGAGTGAGGTGGATCCTAACTTGTACTTCATACTTTTTGGAGAGGATCCTCACATATTGGTTTTGTATGTTGATGATTTAATTCTCACGGGTGCAGAGAAGCTTATTGTAGGGTGCAAAGTAGATTTTGCTAGTAAGTTTGAGATGAAGGAAATTGGCTTGATGAATTATTTCTTGGGGTTAGAGGTATGGCAAGTATCGAGAGAGATATTCCTTAAACAAGGGAAGTATGCAGTAGATATCTTGAAGAGATTCAATATGGAGGAGTATAAACGATGGCTACACCTATGATTACCAATCTAAAGAAGATTGAAACTTCATATTCAGATCCCAGGATATATAGGTAGTTGGTAGGGTCCTTGATGTATTTGGTCAACACTAGACCAAATATTTGTTTTGATGTGAACACCTTGAGTCAATTCATGGTAGATCCAAGGAAAGTGCATTGGATTGCAAAAAAGCATGTGCTCAGGTACTTGAGAGGTACAATGGAGTATGGATTGAGATATCTTGGAGGAGATGGAGTAGAGTTGCAGGGATATACAGACTCGGATTGGGCATGTAGTGTAGTAGATAGAAAGAGAACCTCGGGGTGTTCCTTCATCTTGGGATCATCTTGGATGATAGTGAAATTATTTTTTTAAATGTAAAGACATGTAATAGTGGTTGGCTCGAGGTTGAGAATTGTGATAATCTTCTTGAGGAACTTACAAATCATAATATAGTTTGCAATGTCATTGACAATAGTGGGAGAATAAACAAATAATTTGACTGTGAGGTCTGTACAAATGGGTGTTCACTTTGACATTTTTTGAAAAAAAAGGAAGGTATGTTCAACCAAGTAAAACTAAAAATGGTCTGGGTGCTAGAGGATTCTTAATGTATCCTAGAATAGTTTTGGCTACTGAAGTTGAATCTGCAAGTTGCAAAAATTATTGATGGGAAATTGCATGAATGTGATATAGTTCATGATATGGTCTTAAAAAAATGATGTTGTTGGAACTATTAAGCATGTTGATAAAGTTAAGGTTAAATTCCTCGGTGATATATAGATTGTAGCACAATTTCATAGAAAAATTGCAAAAACAGATATTTTGCAGTGTGTGGCAATTCGTTGCAGAACCACACAGTTAGATAGATTTTGTTTCATATTGAAGTGCCAGCACAAAGGAACTCCTCCAGAACTTTAGGAGAGAATGAGGAATAAGTGTCTCATCTTAATATCGATCAGCTTGATGGTTTCTAGAAGAAATTAACGATAGAAGAAAAGATCCTAAAAAATAGGGATTGGAATTGTTTATGTTGTAACTTCTTGTAACTATTTCCTAACTGGAAGGAATCAAATGTAACTGCATCTAATTCAACCCTCTTAGAATAGTAAGCATGGAGATACCATATATGATGTAATTTTGATGAAGAAAGGGTTGGGGGTTGAGAGGCTTGAAGGAGTTGGAGGAGAAATTTACCTTCTCATTTGTAAGCCTAAGGGAAAATTTCTTTCACATCATTTTAATTAGAGATTTATGAAAGTTAAATTATCACTCTATGTATATTTTGTTTCTCATTTCATCAGATTTCTTTCTAATTGAATGAGTTGCAACATTTGAGGATCAACTTTTGCATATGAATTAGAGAAACTTAAAGTAATGAAGGATTCATTGCATATGCCTTTGATTCATTTTTCTCATTTAAATTTTTTTGTTCATTGTCAGGAAATATTTCTATTAAATGGATATTCAATCTTATGAATGTATAAACTATCTAGGATAGGTCTTATTATGGTTCATGTATGTTTCCTAATTCTTCTACCTTCCATAACAATAAGTATTTTGTCTGGAATTTTGCTTGATTTCCTATGGTTTTTAATGTTTTTAAAGGACTCTATGCCCAATGGTAGCACATTGATATGCATTTAGTTTGTTTCCCTCTCCCTTTCTTACTCAGTATTGTTGATCCACTCAAGCATAAATGTATTTTAATTATTTATATTTTGATGGGTACTCCTGGTGATAACACATGCTAAAAGTACTTAGCATGCGACATGTAATATAAATCTCAAAGTAAGTGTGAGAAGTACTCTCAACCATAGATCACTTTGGATATTATAAATAGATTGTAACT
>ML811907.1:39611-70331 GCA_009831015.1 Picea engelmannii | reverse complement strand
GTATAGCCACCGAAGATACAATGTGGATCTATACTCTGATGACTCAGACTGATCGTAGCCACAAAGAATACACAGTGGATCTACGAGATGACAATACATAGCCACGACCAATACAAAGTGGATCTATGTAACAGTGTATGTGTCATTTGTCCAATAGAAACTCCTTTGTAACCTGGGCAAAGCATATATCAAAGTGATTACTCACCCTAGGATCTTCTTACCAATCCCAACGTGGTATGATTCTAACCATGTGAATAGATATCCTGATGTCGAACATGGCAGAAACCACTTGATTACTGACCAATGGTGTGAACCGTTAACAAGTGCGAGGGAAATCACCATTAATGTCAATGATTCCCAAAGTACCTTAGTACATTCTAGCGAATGTGAATAGATGAGCTGAAGTCGAACACCCGCGAAATCATTTGATCAGGGGTCAATGATGTAGACCTACTGTCGAATGTGAGGAGGCCTGCCATTGAGGAATGCAGGTCCCAAAGTACTAAGCGGTTTTTAAGTCTGATTCCCAGATAATGTGTTGAATTCGACAGGAATAGACTCGTCGAGGGAGGGCCTTGATGTATCCCCCATCAACGACACGAAACAGACATAGAGATGTAATTAGAATATCGGATGGACATGGACTGACACAGGTTTTGAGGCAAGATATTTGGGATGGCTGACTCTCGAGGCGGATACTTCCCTTGAACACTGAGGCACAACAGCAGAAACATGACACGGACCAAAACTGGATGATGCAGTGGATACTGTCACTTGCGTCGGGTGACCCAAAGAAGTGAAAGGAACTCAAAGGATTAGCTTAGTGCAGAGTTTTAGCAGATCATGATGGATGCATATGACAAAGTGTCGTGTTCAAGGGTGACTCTAAGAATTGTAGGACAATGTTCTCAAGAGAATGCTTGGCTTTCTCCTTTCAAGTTTTTCCCCCATCCAGATAGATGAGTACCTCTTTTTTATTTAATGATCTCGAGGAGGATAACACATGCTCGATATAACTCACC
The DNA here is from genome assembly GCA_009831015.1 of Picea engelmannii. Classification (NCBI taxonomy): domain Eukaryota; kingdom Viridiplantae; phylum Streptophyta; class Pinopsida; order Pinales; family Pinaceae; genus Picea; species Picea engelmannii. The sequence continues at coordinate 69,309 of ML811907.1, read as the reverse complement.
TTAGGTAAGTTCCTCTTCCTTTGTTTAATGAACCGGAAGAAGTAAGGGTTTGATCCCATATGGGTCTATCGATGTGTGCTTTAACGAGTCCAAAGACAGAAAACTCGAAAGTTTTTTGGGATTATAGAGTTTGGAAAAACACTTAAAAGAGAAAGGTCTCAGTTCCTTTTTCGTACAGTAGTCTAACGAGACCCAAAAAGGGTTAAACTATCGCTAGAAAGACGCCCTTTCTGACCTTTTAACAAGTGTGAAAGGAAGCAAGGTCACTCGACAATCTTTTCATATTTAGAGAGTCTGAAAAGGGTTTAAATGAGACTCCAGGGAGGTTCCTTTTTCGTGTGTTCGTGTATCCGTATGGGTCCGAAAAATAGATAAAAGTTTACCCGGTTGCATTCTCATGTATTTATGAGCACGAGAAAGAACAAATACTAAGCTCTGTACTCTGCCCCCAGCTTGAAAGCTAGTGACTTGACTCCATAATGATCATCAAATATTGGAGACATTCCCCCCAAGCTTCAATTCATTCATCGACTTTGAGGTTGTCACCAATTTCTATGCTAGATGGAGAAAAAGGATACAGGTGGATGAAATGAAGGTTCAAAAATGAGACCTAACGAAAGACTCAACTCGACATCTACAAGATCTGGCGAAAGACTCAACTTGAAGGGAGAGGTGATTGTTTCATTTTTTAACGAGCTTAACACAGGAAAATAACTATGCTCAAGGTTCCAGGTTTGATCCCCAGATTGTTGTTTCATTTTTTAATGAGCTTTCTATAGAGAAGAAAACTATGCTCAAGGCCTCTGTTTCATTTTTTAACGATCTTGCCACAGAGAAGAGAAACTATACTCATGAACTCTATTTCATTTTTTAATGAGCTTGCCACAGAGAAGAGAAATTATGCTCGTTATGCCCCCAGCATGAAAGCTAGTGGCCTATGTTTCATTTTTTAATGAGCTTGCCACAGAGAAGAGAAACTATGCTCGTGGTTTTTTCTTGATCATGGCTTTCGAGAGGATAATGCTCTGGAAGGATACCATGTCAAGGGACAAAAGTCAGTCATGGCTTCCAAGAGATCTTCATTGGATGGAAGACAATCACTCTAGAAGGAACACATATCGAGGGTCATGACAGGGGTAAGGAGATCGATCTCCAATAACCCTACCGAAGAGATCACCATGCCAATTATGTTGAAACCATGGGAGACAATGCCACATAATTGACATGCGGTGGGGGTGATATTGTATGCATATAAGAACCACTTGGGGAAGTAACCCAGTTAGGGCCGATGAATGAAAGTTGATCAATAGTCACAATTTTTCCATTGTGAGGGAAAGATATCACAAGGAAAAGGGTGGATACAAGAGCTTTCATAGCATAGACATAATCCCACCCAAGGATTAAAGTGAAATCCAAGGGGTCTCGGACTACCATGACATCGATAAAGACAGTTTTCCCTCCCAAAGTTACAGGAAACTGAGGAAGGATCCCTAAAGGTTGACTAGTTCCTATGTTAAAAGCTAACAGATTCTATGTAACCGGTGCAAGTTGCGGACAACCCAAAGCGTACCAAGCAATAGAAGAAAAAATACTAACGGACACACCTTCATCTATCAACGTTTGAGGAACGTCCCGACCACGAACCTGTACTGTAATCTGGAAAGGAATGTGGTAGGGAAGACGAGGTCCAGTTAGCGCACCCCAATCAAAAAGGATGGCTTTAGTACTTGGAGGGGGTTCCACAGGAGGAGGAGGAATGCCCCCAGGCATGGTAGAGTCTGTATTAACAAGAAAAACATGGGCAGTATCGGGTTTACTCTCTAGAAGGAGGGTAGGATCGACTGATGATTGGATCGGATCAACAAATGGTGGACTTGGATAGACCACCTGGGCACTCTTCAGAGGAAGAGTGGGACTGACTGAGGAAGGGACTGGATCAGTCACTTTGACATTCCTTAATGGAGGAATGGGATCCATCGATGGTGAAACTGGGTCAACCACTTGGGAACACTTCAGAGGAAGAGTGGGACTGTCCGAGGAAGGGACTGGATCAGTCACTTTGGCACTCATCAAAGGAGGAGTGGGATCGAATGATGGCAGAACCGGATCAACCACTTTGGTGTCACCCTCTTGATGAAGAGCGGGGCTGATTGATGACGGAACTGAATCAACTACTTGGGTTCGTGGTTCAATCGAGGAGGAAACTAGATTGACCACCTGATCAACCAGACTGACCGGGGATGGAACCGGATTGACCAGTCCATCAACCAATGATGGGTAGGACAGAGGCTGATGATGTGGAGGACCACATTTCTAAGACTTGGGTAAGACCGGGGCAATCCCTCAGAAAATGGTCACCCTTACAAAGGCTGCAAGGGAATTTGGGTTTTGGATTCTTCATTTTAATCTTGTTGACCTCATCAACACTCCCAGTACTATTAATAGTAATCGGTTTCTTAGAGCCAACATCTGATGTTGTTGGGGTCTTGGTCCTTTTCGGGTTCTTCTTCTTCTTCTCTTTCTGTTTCTTCTTCTTCCGATCAACCTAGCTACTTGCTTTAGAGATTTCACTAGGGGAAGAAGGAGAAATTGAAGGAGACTTGATGACGAAGAAGGCGAAATGTCGATGTGAGGTTGATGTCTGGGTGGTGTATTGACATCCAAAGTATTAGGTGCAACTGAAACATTGGGAGGATTTGGGATCACCAGAGTGGGGAACAACCAAACTGGTAATCCAATAGTGAGTCCTGGAAGACTCAGTGTGGAAACATATGGAGGACCAAAGTTTCCAAATGAAGGAAAGGTATAAGGTTCCCCAGAAGAAGGGTTTTCTCCATTGGTGCTCCCAGGATTCGATGCCATTAACACTGACTCGACCTAAGGTCCACTAAGTAAAAGAAATAGCATACGCTAATAGAATCTAAGAATCACAACCAAGCAAACAGGACCTTCTTTTGATGACCGTACTAGTTGGTGATGAAATCCAATGTCGTGTGATCAAGTCCGAAAGGGGTGGGGATAGGGTGGAACAGTTACAATGGCGACCTGCTTAATGGACTTACACCTTGGTGCAAGCTTCCACGCAATAATTGTGGATTTACCCTCCAAGGATCCCGAGTGAGTTTGACCAATGTCTGCTCCATGTATAGTGAGACTTCCCATCACCATCACCTTGTGTAATACCCTAAATATTATGGCCACTAAGGTTACCAATTCACAGTCAGCCCCTGGGCGGGAACAGTCGACAGTCCGATCTGAACGTATGGGTAGGGTATCGAGCCCGAAATCAACTAAAAGGATTCCACGCAGTAATTGTGGATTTACCTTGAAGCGATCCCCATAATACGATCTGACCACCACAATCAGTTAAACCACGGAGGGTTAGTCCCCATATCTCACCCGAATGCGACCTCGTGCGTAACCCCCGTGTGAGAGGGGGATCCCAGGCAGACTTATACGATGATTGGATTTGACTCTCCCTAACCTAAGATTCTAATGTTTGTTTTGGAAACTTTGGAGAGTTATGCTCACAGCCTAATCCAAAGTACTAAGCCTAGTCTACTGTTGGTGGAGGATCCTAGAAAAGAAAAAGTTCTAAATAATTTTTAATTAGTGTTGATTTTTATAGTTGTTCTTTACTCAGAGGGTGTACGAAAGGGAAACTGATGGAATGATGACTCAATTCCCAAAAATATGCATGAAATATGATAAGAAATCATTTATTTTCAATGAATACCTATTTAAGGGAAAGAGGAAGAGTCATTTTCACTATCAAACACTTGATAAGGAATGCCCTCAATCAATTTTGTTCTCAATCAAATCCAATATGATGCTACAACATTTTAGAAATGCAAACTAATATGCAAACTAATCATTAAGATGCACTTTATTGTTTTCATATGAAAGATGATCAATTCAACACAATGCTCGTCTTGCTAATTATCTTCTTGTATGAATGAAAATTAGACCAACACAAGCAAAATTCATACAAACAATACACCCTTTCGTTGCATCAAAATGAAAAGCAAAAGAAAAGAAACAATCAAAGAGAAAACAAACTTCACACCCAAAAAGAAAAATTTGAAGAACAATGACCTTGACTAAAATCAAAATGAAGATGTCTGTAGGCCTTTGATGACCTTCACCAGGGTTTTTACTTAGCTAAACAGAGAGAAAGACAATGCATGAGTCTTGGAATCTAATCAACAGAAAAACTCAATAACAATAGTGAATAAGGTTACAAGATCCAACTAGTAAGATTTTTATTCTTCAATCAAAAGATAGATGTCAAGGCTGAAAGGGAAGAAACACTGACTCACAAGGTTACTCAGTAGAGGAGACACAGAGGAAAAACCCAAAAAAGGAAATTCTGGAAGGTTTTTTGGGCCAAAGAGGGTTGGTGCTCTGTTGCCAAAGGAAAGGAGCGTTATAGCGCTCTATGCAAGGCTATGGAGGAGCGTTGGTGCTCTGTTAACACTAGGACAGGGGCACCAAGGTATAAAACTCCCAAAAATGTCAAAAAAAAAAAAAAAAATTGCAATTCAATTCCAACAATTATGCTGAGTGTGATGAGGTAAGGAGCCAATCAGCTCATGAAACCAATCAAAAGAGGATTGAACCAGGTCTAAAAAAATCAAGGGATAGAACAAGGTCAATGAGGAGAAAATCAAAACAAGAAGTTTCGATTTGAGGCTATATCCCCAGTGGAGTCGCCAGTTTCTGTTGTAGGAAAATCTCCCTACAGACAGGTAGATCACCTCTAAGAGCTTGACCCTAACTCTAGACAGAAAATGCTTAACGTGGACACTGACTTCCTTTCAAATATATCTAAGCTAACACATGGGAAGGAAGGATAACAGAAGTACCTCTTTATCGACGTTTGTCCCTGCATGCTCCGAGTTGTGCTTCGATCCTTTGCTTCTCGCTAGATCCTGTGGAAAAAACAAGATACGACCACTTCCTACTCTATTGATATTAGCTTGAAAACAGATCTATCAATTAATGATAAGTTCATGTGACATTATACACAAACTAGAAAGAAACGGGCCAAGCGTGTCATATTGATGAGAATAACGACAACAATACTTACAATCGTAGATGCGAATGTGACAGCTTCGTCGGGTCCTCTTCGTCTAACCCTTACCTGAAATATCCACAACCTGGATGACAATAGCTTCACTGATCACTCTCCTTTGGCTGACTGTGTGTTTTCTCCAAGATCATAAGTTTCATACTAGCAGTTATTCCCCCCAATCAGCTCTGTTCCAACACCACTTATGAGATCATAAGTTTGGTGTGATTCTCCCTTTTCCGTCCCCTTTCACCATTATAAAGCTTGCTTATATAGACTTGGAGAGGCTCTAACCACTTGAGATATCCTTGGGGAAGTTGAGGATTTTCCTCCTTCAGTTGAGGATCTACCCTAAGATCATGGCTGGACTAGGGATTCGAATCCAACTGCCTTCCAAGAATGAAAGGATCCTTCCCCCATTCATATCAACAACTTAACAATTGCCCAGAATAGGTAGTGCTCCCTAAAAAGGGCCATTAGAGTGTTGTAGCACTCCCTAGTAGGCTTTAGGGGGGCACCAGTGCTCTCAAAATCTATAGCGCTCCCTCAAAAGGCTCAGGGGAGATTTATAACTCTCCTTGACAGTGTAAGGGGGAGTGTCGACGCTCCGAGATAGTGTAAGGGGGAGCGCTCCCCTCCAAAAACTCAATTTTTGAGGTGCTTTCAGATGGAAAAAGATTTGCAAGCCTGCTGACTCATTTCTCCTCTTCCAAATCAAATGTTTGAGGTGTTTCAAGTGTCCTTCTCATGTCGTTATAGGCACGACATAGGCATCATGGCAGTATGTTTCCTTTGACACTTGCGACACTTGTGAGCAACATGCGACACTTGCGACTTTACGAGAAAAATGCGACACTTGCGACCTTTGTAATGACGACACTTGCAACACTATCAAAGTGAGTAATTTTGACATGTAACACATTGCATACATCAAGCTGCCAATTTCTTGTGAATAAGGGACCCTGGACATGTATTCTATCTGCTCATGTGCCTTGGGACACATTTCCTTGGCTAATTTGAAATGGCTAGCCAAATGTGTAATAACTGGTTTTTCATTATGCATTCTAAACCTGTCCAACACCTTCTCTATGTACTCACCCTGAGACAATTTCAATTTCTGATTTTTCCTATCTCTTGTTATCCTCATACCTAGGATTTTCTTTGCAGCACCCAAATCCTTCATTGCAAATGAACTAGATAATTTCCTTTTTAGCATATTTATATCCTACATGTTAGATCCTGCAACCAGTATGTCATCTACATACAATAACAAGATAATATAGCTTCCATTTTCTAGCCTCTTAAAATAAACAAAATGATCATAATGACATCTACTATAACCTTGTTTTGTCATAAACCTGTCAAATTTCAAATACCGCTGCATTGGAGTTTTCTTTAGGCCATACAATCTCTTCTTCAACTTGCATACCAAATTCTCCTTCCCTTTGACCTCATACCCCTGTGGTTGCTACATATAAATATCTTCCTCCAAATCCCCATGGAGAAAAGTTTTTTTTTACATCTAATTGTTCAAGATGCAAATATTCTACTTCCACAAGACTTAAAATAGTCCTAATTCAAGTCATTTTAATAACATGAGAAAATATTTAATCAAAATCTATACCTTTCTTTTGTGCAAACCCCTTTACAACAAGTCTATCCTTGTACCACTTTTTACCTCCATCTTCTTCTTTCAACTGTAAACCCATTTATTCTGAAATATTTTTTTTCCTGTAGGAAACTGAACCAAGTCCCAAGTATGGTTATTTACTAAGGAATCCATTTCCTCTTTCATTCCTTTCTCCCACTTATTTTTAATGTCTACCTACATTGTCTCTTCGTAACTTTTTGGTTCACCTGAGTCAATCAACAATAAATAATACAATGAAGGAGAGTATTGTTCGGGCGGTCTACTTAACCTGGTAAATCTTATAACAACACCTGTAGGAGTTTGAGGTTCTTGTTTCTCATGTTGTTGTATATTTTGATTTTCTAGCACCTTTGGAATTTCATTTTCTTTGATTTCATCAAGCATTGTGCATTATGTGTTTTTGTTTTCATGTTTCTTTCTTTGCAGCTGATCTTTGTACATGACCTTTTCATTGAATACCACATCTCTATTCCTAATGATTTTATGATTTTCATAATCCCATAAGAAATAACCATAATCATTAACATTGTATCAAATAAAGGTACACTTCTTGGATTTTGCCTCTAGCTTTGTTCTATTTTCTTTATCAATATGGAAAAATGCTTCACAACCGAAAGTCTTCAAAAATGAGTAGTTTACCTTTTTACCTTTCCATTCTTCCTCTAGAATTCCACCATCCAAGGAGATGAAGGTCTTTTGTTTATTAAGTAAACAAAAATATCTACAACATCTTCCCAAAAATTTAAGGGAAACCCAACATGCAATCTCAAAGTCCTTGCACATTCCATGATTATCTGGTTCATCATTTCTAGCACACCATTTTCTTGTGGTGTTCCTAGAAATGTATTCTCTCTACGAATCCCATGGTATGAACAGTAATCATCAAACTCCTTGTTGTAGTGTTCACCTCCATTGTCTGATTTGAGACACTTCAACCTTTTTCCTGTCTCATTCTCAACCAAAGCTTTCCCTTTATCAAAAGTGTCAAAAACATCAGATTTTTGGCAAATGCAATAAAACCAAGTTTTTCTAGTTTTATTGTAACACCATGTTTCCCCTAGTTTGTAAATATAACTATATTGGCCAAGGAACTATGGCAACCTCAGAGGTGTGAATGTTTTATTTGATGGACCTTTGTATGAAAAGTTGATGAATGTAAATTTTTTTATTTTAATAGAAAATGGATATGTGTTGCATGATTCCTGGAAAGGGGATATGCTAAGAAAGACCACAAATGTGATGAAAGAGATGGTGGAGGGGACCAGGAATGGTTGTGTTATCCTCCACCAAACCAATACCTTGTTGGATTTAATTACTCAAGATCAGAACAACCCTCTAACCCAGGAATGAATTACAGTTAGGCTGATAGGTGGGAAGACCTCCTCAAGAGTTAATGAGGGGATGGGGAAGACCACCCATATATAAATCTTCCATACCTGACCACGGACTAGTAATTCGGGCCACACGTAATCTTGCTAGAAAAGGAAATAAAGGAAAGAGTGGGGGTCGGGGAGGGGGGGGAGAATCTGCGAAGAGTGTAGAGATGAGAGACGAAGCTCTGGGATTCAAGGAAGAACTGTGAAAAGAGTGTGTCTTGATAATGGGAAATAGAGACTGAGACGGGATAAGGAGAGTAACCTTTGTCCCTATATATTTTTGAGCTCCAAGAAGAGATTCAATCTCAAAGCATCGTGGTCTACCTCGAGGGTGGCTAGTGGTAAATCTGTTAGGAGTGACTGAGCCTATGGTTGGGTGGAAACGGGCACCCCTTCCAATAGTCGCTTCACGTTATCTGGTTCTGATAAGTGTTTCCATACTTTATGCGTTGAATTGGGAATAAATGGTTGCATGCATGTATTTACTTATATGTAAATGGATTCTGCATTGAAAATGTTAAATTATGTATATACGTTGGCTTCCTTGAGAACTTATGCTTCTTCTTTTCTTGCATGCTCCAGTTTAACTCTGGAAGGTGTTTTCCCTAGGGAGCTACCTCACAACTCTGAAATTGGAGCAATCCTCTTGGAACTGCTACCCTCCCAGTAACCTTATGAGTTTACACCCCCCTGTTTCATAATTTAAGGTTCTATGAATTAGGAAGGCATTTCCTTCAAACCAGTAGCCTGAGAGACCTTGAGGTTGCACCCACAGCCTTAAATAAAACTCAGCTAAGAGTAGAGCTCATAGCCCAAGATTCATCTGAAGGTCCATGTGACCTGGGTCTAGGAACCTTGTTCTAATCCTGAAAGGGGCTAGTTCATAATGGTTTCAGAGTTTTAGGAGTTCGATGCTTGGAATGTAAAACTTTACGAGAGTCAAAGTTACCCCAACTCCCTGAGTAACAAGATCTATAGATGAATCAAGAACCTGACAGAGGAGATGAATGTGAATCATTCATTGGGAGGAAAATCTATCTCATTCATCATATTGACTCAAATACCCACTGGAGTTAATGAATCAAACACCAGCCACTCGATTAGATCAATGGTTGGGAATCATTACAGAGCACGAAGGTGAAATTAGAAGAAATTCTAGTTCACAACCCACATTCAACCAATGTTGTTGATCTCATTGGGGATGGAAGATCAACGACCACAAATATATAGAGTTGGGCGAGCACTTCCAAGATTGTGGATATTGGGCCCCAAAATCACTGTGAATTGTCGATCTATGAATGGAGATCGATGGTGGGGAATCATTTTGGAGTGCGAAGGTGAAATTGGATGTGCTATTCCATGGCCCACAATTCACCAACATCATTGATCTCTTTGAGTTGGAGGATCAACGACCACAATTAGACCAATTTGGGCAAGTACTTTTCAGATTAAGGAGATTAAGCTCTCTAATAAAGAGTGATCACATGTTACCCCTGACCCAACTACATGTCAGCCCCTGGCACATGCATACCTTGCCCACGTGGTTGGTGAAATGACTGGGATTCTGAGACTTTAGGACTCTGGAGGAACGCAAGGAGTGAAGTTATGAAGTGTCAAAGTGTCAGTGTAGATCCTAGTTGTTATCACAGGAACGTACATGGAAGTATATTGTGAACTCTGGAGAAGAACACTCTGGAAAAATGTGAGGAGTGAAGTTCTGAAGTACCAAAGTCCATCGAAACCATTCGTTGGGAGGAGGACGCGTACTGCTCGATCTGTAACTCTGGGAATAGAGTGCTTCAGATGAAAAAGGCATTAGAATGCTTGAAACTCCCAAACACCAAAGTCCTGAAGTGGATCACAGTCGTCAATCATGAAGGGATGTGTGGCACTCGATCTGTAACTTTGGGTATGGAGTGCTTCAGAGGAAAAATGCATTGGAATGTTTGAAACTCACAAACACTAAATTCTCGAAGTGGATCACAGTCGTTGATCGCGAAGGGATGTGTGTCACTTGATATATAACTTTGAGTATAGAGTGCTTCAGAGGAAAAAGGCGTTAGAATGCTTGAAACTCTCAAGCATTGAAGTTTTGAAGTGGATCATAGTCATAGATCACGAGGGACATGTGGCGCTCGATCTATAACTATGGGTACAAAGTAATTCGGAGGAGAAAATATTTGGACTATTCAAAACTCCCGAATGTCGAAGTTCTGAAGTGAATTAGGGTCATCGAAATCCATGAGGATGCATAGCGTCAGAATGTGAACTTCAGATATTTTCCACTCTGGAGGATTCGTGCTATGGTTGTCTTGGCATCTGGTCATAACCCACAGTCATATGCAAGTATAGAGGGATGGAAGAACCTAGAGAACTTAGGAAAGGATTTATGTGAGCTCTGAGCTCGATTCTGAGAATGGAGATTGTTGTTGGAAAGATTTGGAAGAGAAAAATGGATTAGATACCCTGAATGAGAGATTTTTTTTTCTTAAGAAGAATTAAATTTTTACGCCCCACCTTGAGTTTATTACAAATTGGTATCAGAGCATGGTTACAGTACTTGGCCTGCTTGGGCTCAGGGATGAGTCACTTAAAAATTGTGTTTAAAGTAAATCTTAAGGGTGACACCCCTACCTTACCTATTACTAAAGAAAAGAATGAAAACTTTCTATTGTGTGTGTGTATTTAATAAAATGAACTATGTGTTTTTCATGAACTACTAGAATGTTTGCTAATAGTAAGTGTTTTGTCAGCACTCCAACAATCATTGAATCATATAAAATCACAAGAATAAAGGATGGAAACTTACCATGAAGTGGGGCAGGTCTCCCACAATAGAGACTAAGAGTCTGATGAGAAGAGGGTGATGGAGACCCCTCTAGATCTAGTTGAAACTATAAGGAGCCTTATGGCTGAATTACAAAGTTGCAAGGATGACAACGAGAGATTGATAAAGGAGCAAAAGAAAAAAATGGAAATCAATGTAGTCTTGTTGCAGAGCTTATATGATATAGAGAGGCAGCTACAACATGGACCTACAACCAGTCATGTGGACCGATGACATACAGAGAGAATTCAAAGTCCACCTAAAATACAAAAATGCGTTCCCATAAGTGGCCACATAGGGAGAAGTACCTCGAGGAAGACCCAACCTAGAGGTGGGGGAATCTCATCGGGAGATTCCTCTAGAAACGGGATGGGAAGCTCTAAGGGATATTCTAGTAGAAAAACTAGCTCACATTCTCAAAAGAAAGGAAAGAAGTGAAAGCATTCCAAAATTCATGACCCTCAAGAGTTCAAAAAATCCAAACCACCCTATTTCAATGGAGATATTGAGAAATGGGAAGAGGCAGAAGCTTGGATTCTTGGTTTAAAGAAGTACTTCAAAGTTCATGACTATTCTAAAAATTTGAAGGCCCGAATAGCCATCTTCAACCTGAATGGAAGGGCTTCCATTTGGTGGGAAGATCTTAAGAATGTGAAAGGAATCCATGAAAAGGACTTATCATGGAAAAATTTTGAGAAAAAATTCAAGAAGTATCTGTCAGAGAAATACTTTGATGGGAAGACTAAGGATTTTTATGAACTCAAGCTGGGACAATTCAGCATAGAGGAATATATCAATAAATTCCTTGAGTTGTTGAGGTATGTACCCTACATAAAAGATGAAAAGGTAAAAGTAAATGATTTATTAGTGGGTTACCTCAGACCTACCAGAATAGGATTGAGTTTGATGAGCCAAAGACCTTAGAAGACACTATCTAGAAGGCAAGGTATTGTTATGAACAGTTTGGGCGTCAGAAAGAACCTTGCGAGGACTGGAAGAAGAAGAATAGTTTGGGGTTCAAGAAGAAGGGGTTTAAATCCTAAAGATTTAATAACTATAGTAAGGATTCAAGGATGAGCCTTCCTACCCGAAGTGTTCACCAACATAATTTCCCCTCCCATAGTGGAAATAAACCTTTTGGATCAGCCCCAGGAAAGACTGATAACCCAAAGAGAGAACCCTTGAAATGTTGGGATTGTGGAGAAGAACATCTACTGAGGGATTGCCCACACAAAAAATAGAATAGTAGGAGAATATACAACATCCAATAAGCTACCACATTCAATGATGTGGCTAGGAGCATGCCACGGATTTATGTGGATTTGGATAATAAACAAGCCGACCACCAAGCTTCAATGGTGGATATGGAAGGTATGATCACCAACCGTCTATTTTCTATTTTAATTGACCCTGGTTCTAATTTGAGTTATGTAGCCCCTGAGATTGTTGATAAGTGTAAACTACAACTAGTTATACATGTTAAGCCATGGTTGGTACAACTAGGCACTAAAACCAAAAGAAAAGTAACAGAGGTCTTACCAACTTTCCAATTCATCATGGATGGGTTGCCCACCCAAGAGACCCTTAACATACTTCCCCTGGGATATTATGACTTGTTTCTTTCTATGGATTGGTTGAATGCTTATAAAAATAAGTTGAATTGTTACCATAAAACTTTAGAATGTGTAAATGAATAAGGGGGAAAGATGACCCTTCAAGGGATTAAGAAAATTGTCTCAATGAGACAAATATCAGGCCTCAAATGAAAAAGTATTGCAGAAAGGGATGTCCTCTATATGCAATATAGGTTTTGGAATCTGTTGAGGATGACAAACTGAATCTAGAGGACCACCCCATATTAAGAGAGTATAGAGATGCATTTCCATAAGAGGTATCGGGTCTACCTCCGAGAAGAGACATTGACTTCTCGATAAAACTTGCACCAAGAGTAGTGCCAGTGTCTAGGACACCCTATAGGATGATTACACCCAATATAGTTGAGCTCAAGCTATAGCTAAAGGAAATGATGGACAAAGGCTATATCTGACCCAGTGTGTCTCCATGGGGAGCACTAGCCTTGTTTGTGAAAAATAAATATGGCACGCTTCAACTATGCATAGATTATAGACAACTCAATAATACAACCATAAAGAATAAGTACCCCTTACCAAGAATCGATGACTTTTCTGACCAATTAGGGGGTGATTCCATTTTCTCAAAGATTGACTTGAGGTCTAGATACCATCAAGTCTTAATCAAGCATGAAGACATCCACAAAATTTCCTTTAGGAAAAGCTATGGGCACTATGAATTTGTGGTGGTTCCATTTGGGCTAACCAATGCCCCCACCACTTTTATGTGCTTGATGAACAATGTACTCAGCAAATTCCTAGACATATTTGTATTGGTTTTCATTGATGATATATTAATCTACTCCAAGAACAGAGAATAGCATGAAGAACATCTTAGAATTGTACTTCAAGTACTAAGAGAGCATTAGCTCTATGCTAATCTTAGAAAGTGTGAATTTTTCCATAAGCAAGTGCATTACTTGGGCCATGTCATTTCTAAAGAAGGGGTGGCAGTAGACCCTAACAAGATCAGATCTATTATGGAATGGCCTACCCCAAAGGATGTATCTAATATCAGATCCTTTATGGGCTTAGCAGGATATTATAGAAGGTTCATAAAAGGATTTTCCAAGATTGGTTGTCCAATCACTGCCCTCCAGAAAGGGGGGGTTAAATTCACTTGGACATCATAATGTGAAGAAAGATTTCAAAAACTGAAATACCTCCTGACCCATGCACCCATGTTGAATATTACAGACCCTAATAATTACTTCCTCATGTGTACAGATGCCTGCAAGGAAGGACTCAAAGGAGTCCTAATGCAAGAGGGACGTGTAATTTGCTACGCATCTAGGAAATTGAATGAGCATGAAATCAATTGTGTGACCCATGATATAGAGCTAGATTCCATAGTGCATGATTTAAAAATGTGGAGGCATTACCTCCTAGGTAGGAGATTTGTACTTATGACTGACCAATGTGGGTTGAGGCACCTGTTGGATCAACCAAAACTCAATGCTAGACAAGCTAGGTGGATGACTCTCCTTAGTGAGTTCGATTTCAAAATCAAACACATCAAAGGGAAGGAAAATAGGGTGGTCTATGCCCTTAGTAGAAGTGTGAAAATGATTCACCTGACAGCAATAAGCACCTATGAAACAGATGTCAAAGAAAGAATCATGAATTCACAAGAAACATATGCATTCTTCAAGACCGTGACTACATACCTAAGGCAAGATCCTACAGGGATAAAAGTATGAAGGCTATCATATGCTCGATGAAGGCCTACTGACCTACAGAAACAAATTGTATATTCCAAGTTGTGACGACTTGAATAGGTTCATAATGGACGAACTACACAAGAGACCATATACTGGTCACCCAAGATATCCGAAAATGATCAGGGCCACTAGGAAACAATTATATTGGCCTGGACTGAAAAAGGACATAGCCGAATATCTAGATAAGTACCTAGAATGCCAACAATTTAAGGCAGAACATCGACACCCAGTAGGGTTTTTACAGCCCATACCAATTCCATAATGGAAATGGGAAATCATTTCCATGGATTTCATCACCGAATTACCAAGATCGGCTAAGTAGAATGATGCCATCATGGTGTGGTGGAAAAATTGAGAAAATATGCTCACTTTGTTCCTATCAAGTCAACTTTCAAGGCAATAGATATTTCCAACATCTCCATGAAGGAGATATTTATACTACATGGCATGCCTAGAAAGATTATATTTGACAGAGATGCAAAATTCACTTCAAGATTTTGGAAATCCTTGATGGTTGGTATTGAGAATAAATTGTTTTTTAGCACATCCTATCAGCCCCAAAATGATGGATAGACAGAAAGAGTAAACCAAATATTAGAAGACTTGTTAAGGATGCATGTAATGCATCAGCCTAAGAAGTGGGAAGACTACCTGCCATTGGGAGAATTTCCCTACAACAATGGTTATCAAGAGTAACTAAAGATGATCCCTTTTGAAACCCTCTATCATAGATAGTAAAAGATTCCAATTAGTTGGAGTAATCCAATGGGTAGAATTATAATTGGACCGGACATGTTGAAAGAAATGGAGAAACAAGTGATTCAGATAAAACAAAATATGAAAATTTCTCAGGATAGACAGAAGAGCTATGCCGACAGAAAGAGAACCATTGGAGAGTTCACGACAGGAGACCATGTCTATCTCAGAGTTAGACCTATGAAGAGTTCCCTGAGAATGGGAGCTTGTGCCAATCTGGCACCTCGGTATTTTGGACCCTTTGAAGTCTTAGATAGAGTGGGACATGTAGCCTATAGGCTAGCACTCCCTCCCATATTAAAGGTTCATAATGTTTTCCATGTTTCATTATTGAATAAATATGTACATGATTCTAATCATATAATTGGTTGGTCTATGATCTAAGTGGAGCTGGAGGGAGAATTCCTACTAGAACCTCAATGCATCCTAGACAGGAAGGAAACCTCACTCAGGAACTGAACCATTGCACAAGTCAAGGTGCAGTGGAAACACTTTGGCCCAGATGAGGCTATGTGGGAAATGGAGGATGCCATGGGACATGCATATCTGATTTTGTTTACTCATGTATATACATAGAATGTTGACAGATAGAACATCAAGAATGATGTTCCTTTAAGGGGGAGGGAATTGTAACACCCTGTTTCCACTATTTTTTAAATATAACTATATTGGCCAAGTAACTATGGAAAACTCAAAGGTGTGAATGTTTGATTTGATGGACCTTTGTATGAAAGGTCGATGAATGTAAATTCCATTATTTTAATAGCAAAACGGATACATGTTGCATGATTGTTGGAAATGGGATGTGTGAAGAAATACCATGAATGTTATGAAATAAATGGTGGAGGGGACCAGGAATGGTTACATTAACCTCCACCAAACCATTACCTTGTTGTATTTAATTTCTCAAGATCAGAACAACCCTTTAACCCAGAAATGAATTACAGTCAGGCTGGTAGGTGGGAAGACCTCCTAAAGAGTTAATGAGGGGATGGGGAAAACCACCCATCTGTAAGTCTTCTAGAACTAACCACGGATTGGGAAATCGGTCCACGTGCAATTTTGCTAGAAAAGGAAAGAAAGGAAAGTGTGGGCATCAAGGGGGAGATCTGCGAAGAGTGCAAAGATGAGAGAAAAATATCTGTGATTCGAGGAAGAACTATGAAAAGAGTGTGTTATGATCACGGGAATTAGAGACTGATATGGGACAAGGAGACTAACCATCATCCCTATCTATTTCTGAGCCAGAAGAAGAGATTCAATCTCAAAGAATCGTGGTCTAGCCCAGGGGTGGATAGTGGTAAATCTGTTAGGAGTGATTGAGCCTATGGTTGGGTGTAAATGGGAACCCCTTCCATCATTCGCTTCATGTTATCTRGTCCTGATAAGTGTTTCCATACCTTATGCGTTGAATTGGGAATTAATGGTTTCATGCATGTATTTACTTATCTATAATGGTTTCTGCATTGAAAGGTTAAATTATGTATATACGTTGTCTTCCTTGAGAATTTATGCTTCTTCTTTTCCCGCATTCTCCAGTTTAACTCTCGAAGGATTCTTACCTAGGGATCTACCTCATAGCTCTGAAATCAGAGAAAACCTCTTGGCACTGCTACCATCTCAGTAACCTCACAAGTTTACACCACCATGTTTCAGAATTTAAGGTTTTGTGAATTAGGAAGGTGTTTCCTTCAAACCAGTAGCCTGAGAGACCTTGAGATTTTGCCCACGACCTTAACTAAAACTTGGCTAAAAGTAGATCTCATAGCCTGAGATTCATCTGATGGTCTAGGAACCCTCGCTAAGCCTAAAAGGGGATAGTTCATAATGGTTTCAGATTTTTGAGAGTTCGATGCCTGGAATGTCAAACTTCACGATAGTCAAAGTTTCCCATTTCCCTGAGTAACAAGAGCCATAGATGAATCAAGAACATGATAGAGGATATGAATTTGAACTATTCATCGGGAGGAAAATCTATCTCAGTCATCAGATTGAGTTAAAGACCCATTGGAGTTAACGAATCAAACACCAGCTTCTTGATTAGATCGATGGTTGGGAATCATTGCAGAGCGCGAAGGTGAAATTAGGGGACATGCTAGTTCACAACCTACAATCAACCAACGTCATTGATCTCATTGGGGATGGAATATCAACGACCAATAATAGACAAATTCGGGTGAGAAGTTACTAGATTGTATAGATTGGGCCCTGCAATCACTGTGAACAGTCAATCTATGAACAAATATCGATGGTGGGGAATCATTGTGGAGAGAGAAGGTGAAATTAGAGGACGTGCTAGTCCACGGCCCACAATTCACCAATGACGTTGATCTCTTTGGGGTGGAGGATCAATGACCATGATTAGACCAAGTTGGGTGAGTACTTTTTAGATTGTGGAGATTGATCTCTTCGATAAAGATAGAGCACGTTGGGGACCTGCAATCATTGTGAATCATCGATCGGTGAACAAATAGGTATATTATAGATCATGACCATGAAAACCTTAGGGAGTTTGAAATATGATTAGACCGGAGTGACAAGGGAAAGTGTCGCCCCTGACCCAGCTACATGTCATCCCCTCGCACATGCATACCTCGCCTACGTGGTTGGTGAAATGACTAGGATTCTGGGAGTCTGGGACTTCAAGACATCGAAGGAACATGAGGAGTGAAGTTTCAAAGTTTCAAAGTGTCAAAGTAGATCCTAGCTATTATCACAGGAAGGTACGTGGCAATAGATGGTGGACTCCAGAGAAGAACACTCTGGAGGAACGTGAGGAGTGAAGTTTTGAAGTGTCGAAGTCCATTGGAATCATCCCCTGGGAGGAGGAAGCATGTCGCTTGATCTGAAACTATGGGTACGGAGTGCTTCGAAGGAAAAAGGTGTTAGAATGTTGGAAACTCCCGAACGCTGATGTCCCGAAGTGGATCACATTCGTCGATCACGAAGGGACACGTGGCACTCTATTTGTAACTCCGGGTATGGAGTGCTTTGGAGGAAAAAGGTGTTGGAATGTTTGAAACTCTCGAACGTCAAAGTCCCGAAGTGGATCATAGCCATCAATTGTGAAGGTACATGTGGCACTAGATCTATAACTCCGGGTACATAGTGCTTTGGAGGAAAAAGGTGTTAGAATGCTTGAAACTCCTGAACGCCAAAGTCCCGAAGTGGATCATAGTTGTACATCATGAGGGACTCATGGCGCTCGATCTGTAACTCTAAGTATGGAGTACCTCGAAGGAGAAAAGGCTTGGAGTGTTCAAAACTCCTGAACGCCAAATTCCCAAAGTGAATCAGGGTCGTTGAAATCCCTAAGGACGGGCGGCATTAGATTGTGAACTTCAGAGGTTTGCCACTCTGGAGGATTCATGCGATGGTTGTCTTGGCGCTTGTTGTCTTGGAATCTGGTCATAGCCCATGGTCATATGAAAGTACAGAGGAATGGAAGAACCCAAAGAACTTGGCAAAGGATTTATGCCAAATCTAAGCTCGGTTCGGAACATGGAGACCGTGGTTGGAAAGCTCTGGAAGAGAAGAATGGATTAGAGACCCCGAATGAGGGGATTTTTTTTATTAAGAAGAAAGGAATTTTTACACCCCACCTTGAGTTTGTTACATGCATCATCAATAAAAGTAACATAATAATGAGAGTCACCAAGAGATGATACCTGATATAGTCCCCATACATATGTATTCACAAGATCTAACCTTTCACTCCTCTTTTCCTTTTTGACTTTGAGAAATATGAATCTCTTATGTTTTCCATAAAAACAGTGTTCACATAAATCCAAATCAATTTGTTTAATATCTAACAACAAATTCGTTTTGTGAAGTATCTGTATTCCCTTATCACTCATGTGTCCAAGTCTATGATGCCACTATGATGTATCCATACCTGTAGAATCTAAAGAGATTGAAGAGTCCATGTTACTAGTACATAAATACAATGTACCTACTTTCTCTTCGTTTTCCATTTCCAGTGATCCTTTAGTGACCTTCCACGCCTTATCTATAAATGTAGATATATATCCTTCACTTGCCAAATATCCTACTGAAATGAGATTTATTCTTAGATCTAGTATATGTCTCACCTCTTTCAGTAACCATTGGTTTCCATTATTTTTATTTATTTGTACCTTACCCATTCCAACAATTTCACATGGTTCATCATCACCCAAATAAACCTATCCAAAATCACCTTGAACATAATCTTGGAAATATTTCCTATGGCGTGTGGCATGAAATAAATCCCATGATTCTACTACCCAAGATTTAGTAATATTGTCTAACAAACAATCAAATCATCTTGTAACACATCGCCTGTTACATTTTCTTCCTAATTTTTCTCCTGTTGTCCATCCCTTTGTTTCTTTGGAGCTTTGTAGTCTTTCTTTGAATATCCTTTCTTCCCACAATTCCAACACTATATCTTTCCTAGTTTGTATTTGGATTTTCCCTTCTTAGAACTCCCACGGTTCCCTGAGCTCTTTCCTTTTTCCTTTTTTCTTCCCCTATTCTCCATGGTCAACACATTACCTTATATTTCGCCTGTGCTTTTCCATTGTTTTTCCTCCCTAATGATAACACTAATAACATCATCAAATTTTAGAGTGTTTGTACCAAAGACAAAGTTACTTGCAACCATGACCAAGTCGTTCCAGTTTTTTGGCAATGGGAACAATATTATAAGAGCCCTAACCTCATCATAAAAGTCCACTTTTATATAACTTAGTTTATTTGTAATTGTATTAAATTCATTTAAATCGTCGTCAATAGACCCACCTTATGACATCTTCATATTAAATAAAAACTTTAGAAATGCCTTATCAGAGGCCAAGGGATTTTCATATAGCTTAGTCAATGATTTCACCATATCCTTTGTTGTTGTTTCTTTTGAAATATTGAAATCCATTGATGCTACCACAAACACCCGTATAATTTCTAGTGCCTTTCTGTCAAAATATCCCATTCTTCATCCTTCATACTTGTTGGTTTCTTTGCTTTTCCACCCAATGGTAGGAAATGGTCCTTCTAATATAGATAGTCTTCCATTTCCATCTTCCATAACTGGTAGTTTTGGCCATTAAATTTATTGACATTAAACTTTCCATCTTCCCCCATTTCTCCCACTTGAACCATGAACTCTTTTTTCCTATGAGTTACCTTTCACTCTGATACTAGTTCTTAGAAATATAGGATCACTGAGAAATAAAATAAAACAAATGCGGAAATAAAAAATAGAAAATACACAATACAATAGAGACACAGATATAAGTGGTTCACCTAGTGTGGGATATTTTGACCAAATAAATTTCCAAGTCCTTTCTTTATTGTTATCCAACAAATGAAGGGATACAACCTACATCACAGTCGTTGTAACTTCCTCTTCCTTCTCTCACAATATCATCTCTTAGAATACAATATTCACTCACTTAAACAACCATAGTACAATTCCCTCATTAAAGAGGGTTTCCTTCTAGGGAAAAAAAAACCTAACATAACTTCTACTGTCAGATATGCAACCTTATAATGAACTATCTAGATTGACTATGAAATTACACTATTTTACAAGGAAATTTTCCCTAAAATTTTTCTTCGAGGGTGCTACACCCAAACTCCTACTAGGGGTTTTCTCCATAAATTTTTGCCCCCCCCACTCCCCCCCTGGATCCCCCTTGCTCCAGATGTGGGGTGGAAATCCCCCCCATCAGGTAATGGGGTCCAAACATGGCTGAAATAAGACCTTTGAATCAGGAAGATAATCAGACTCACAACCAACACCATGTCAACAATATCAAACGTTAACAGTGTTATCTTTTTAAGAAGAATGAGAATTCATTTGTGGAGACGAATAGAAAGGATACAAAAAATATATTATACGTTAATGATAGCCATCTTTAGCAATGATTTTTTCACTGGAAAAATATATTTTAGAGGTTTCCCACAAAAACTCATATTGCTAACATTTTGCAAAAAGAATGATAAACAAAGTGGGGGAGAAAAATCCCACTCATGATCTTGAATGAGTTAGACATGGTTACTAAAGGAATATGGAAAAATTCCAAATAAACTTATCAAAAATCTATTTATTTCACCTTTTCAACTATGTTATAGGTTTCAGACACAACCTGAGCTATGAATCAGTAACCTTGATTTCACCAAGTTTATCTATATAGATCACAATAATGATCAAAGCCTTGAAAAGGGTTTGTGATTTTCACTAATCCTCCATTTAAATAATTTCCCTCTTCTTTTCTATGCATATTTATGCCCACCCCCCACCCCTCCTCAATCAAGCTCAGTCTGTATTATAGAGTGGGAGGGTCAATTTTCATGTTTGGTTGATGGAACCTTGAACACCCTACTTTGCAATTTTGAAAAGGGTGGGGTGTTTCTTAGTGATAATAATTTTCATAGGTTGATTAATTGGAGAGAGAGTGCCAACGAAATGGTGATTCACCCTTTCAATGGGTATGGAGGAGGAATTTGGCCGAGCAAAAAGGGGCTTCACTAGTGAGGCTATAAATTTTTTTTTTTTGGTAGGATAGTACAAAGTTTTAGGGAAAATTGATGCACATAATCCCTATTCAGTCCATTATTCTATTTTTTTTAAGGAATCTAGGGCCATGTGGCTGAATTTTGTTGGCTATGATGGGTTCATTTAATTCCTGGTAAAAATGAAAGAAAAAATCCACCTAAACCCTTTAGGGGTGAAGCATACTTGGAAAAGGTCAATTGGTAAAATTTTGATGCAAATATATATGGTTGTTGGATGAATTGTTGTGTCGAATGCTTGGTGGTATCAAAGCTCTCGGGGAAATAGAAAGTGTGAGTGAAAAATAAACAATGTTCCACACTTGTTTTATAACCCAAAAAAAGAAACCTTTTTGACAATTTTTAACACTTTTAAACCCTTTTTGAAAAGTTTAAAATGTCACATAATGATTCATGTCAATGAGTCTCATACGGGGAAAATTTTATAAGGTGAAATACAAAAAAACAAATCGGTGATAGAAAACTTGGGTAGTTGTGATATATTGCACAGAAAAATATTTGGGCATGATATGCTGCAAGTTGAAAGGGATTTGTTGAGAGAAACATGTCATACTCAAAAAAATGTTTTTTTGTGATATATCACAATATTGAAATCTTTGGATTGGTGCTATATGTCGCAAGTAAAACATTTTAATGCAATACAATGGGGAGAAATAAAACTTCAATCCATGCAATATGTTGAATGTTCCAAAAGAGTTTAGAGTTTTTCTCTTTGTCGTAGTGAATACAAAATTGGTGTGATACAATATGTCACGACTAAAGATAAATTAGGTGTCATATGTTGTTGTGTTGCAACTAAAGATAACTTAGGTACAACATGGTGTTGTGTTGTGACCAAAGATAACTTATTTGTGATACGACATAAAGAATGAAAGTTATTGTGTGATGTGAAAATAAAATTTTGCACAAGGTTTTGGAAATTTCTAAAAGGACAAAACTATCTCAAAAGATAAGGAAACTATTAAAGAAAATATTTGGGAGGGGGGTAGTGATTTCTAAGGGTAAAATAACCAAAACAAAATCCATGAAAAACTTCAAAGTAAATGAGTCAGAGAATCACAAAATTCATGAAGGTTTAAAAATTTTCCAAAAGGAAAAGAGGATTCTCATACTATTTTAAATTCATCAGATGTTAAAAATAAAAATAGTGTGGGTGGGTTGTTTCTAGCTCAATAGGTCGTCTCTAGCGTTTCTCCATAATGGTCAAGTTTTATTCAAGAATGCTTGGTTCTCTATGTTTTTTCTTGTTACAATATGCATTAATTAATAGTATTAATATTTTTTATTCTTAGGCTTGTCACTAGTTATCATGATGGCCATGCTTAAAGTCTAAGGTTCACTTGGAAAATCCATACACGCTACCTTATGCATCTTTTATGTACCTTAGATTTGAAAGTATAACATATAGAAACCCTCAACAACAACAATAAATCCAAATATTCACATAAAATAATCAACACTCAAGAATGTAGATAAAACCCTTGAGGTAGGGTAACACCATATATTATTCCTTATAGAAAGAATGCAATCCTCAAGCAATGCTTGATACATTTACAATATACTTTACTATTCTACAATACAGTGCTTACACTTCTTTTTATATAACTTTATAACCCCTTGGAACATTCTAGAGAAGGAATATTCTAGTAAGTAAAACCTTCTAGAAAGCCTTCTTGCGTCCTTTATTGTGTTCACACTATTACATGGGCATTATTTACTAGAATTGGTCTCCATACAAATTATTCCCCTTGGGTACCTCCCTAGGTACCCCATATTACCTCCCTAGGAATACTACATTACATCCCCCTTTGCATGTTTCATCCTTGAAACATGGGAAGAAACCATACAATATTATTGGCTAAGAAATGTAGCCAATTGGTGCCAAGTACATGAATACATCCATCCTAATGGAATATGAACATGATTTCCAATTGTTTTTGTGCCACCCTAATATTGATCCTTAACAATCCTTTAGTTCCATGGGATGCTTGCTATAGTTTGATATTTTCCTATAGTGATGGAAATTCTCTATGGACCTATGGATTGGTTTCTTGTTTGGTGCCATGCTAGTTCATAATAGGTGTGTTGACACTCACACCCTTTCCTAATTGATCATTTCTTCTCTATGTGGTGTGGATGGAAATATACATCAGCCTTAGCTTTCAAATTTTCTTTCTTGGACTTTTAAACATGTGGTTCCTTATCTTCTTCTTTGTTTTGATGTCCTTCCTGGTGCTTTTCTGCAATTGCTTCTATAACCTTTGTTTCTGATTCAACTTCCAATTTTGCAAGAACTTCTTTTCTTTCCCATATGGGGGGCCTCTCTTTCTTAAGAGACACATCTTGCAATGTAATTTTATTTTTCTTGTACCAAAGTTTCACAAATTTATTTTCCACATTAAAATTCATGTGCCAATTTTGGCCATCCAAGGATATCCAAGAGTAACATCCACATCATTCATATATAAATGGCACAAAAATCATATTGCAATAAATATTTTTCCATGGTGAGCTTCAAATATTTAAAGACTAGAATATTGTTACCCTCAACCTATGTGATTTGCATATTCTTTGCCTTAAATTGCAATTTATTAACCAATTGAGCATTGATAAAAATTTGTTGACAACTAGGGTTAATAGAAATAATGACCTTTTCTTTGTGGATACAACCATGAACTTATAATATAGACTTGTCACATGAAAATAAACCATTGGTTATTTCTTCATCCTTACCCTTGGCATGGGACCATTTGTGACATCATCTTAGCACGATCACATGACTACCACCATATGGCGGCACCTTCTTTGGAAATAAAGGGTAACATAGCTTTCCAATTTTTCCATAATGACTTTTCAAATTTAATGAATTCTTCAATACTAGGGCCATTAGAGTTCCCTGTAAATTTCATCTTGCTTGGAAGAAATATTCAATGAAAACTGGGGTTAAAATGAACTCATTTTGTAAACCGCGCAATGTTTTTTGGAAAAAAAAACCTGAAAATTTGTCGAATTAAAAATGTTGATAAATTCAATTGCCAAATTCCATTTTGGATGATTTTGTTTTTTAGAAATTGGGTATTTTTTCAAGAGGAATTAAAATCTCCAATTTGTTTCTGCAATTTTTTCTCATAAAGTTTCATATTTGAGTTTGAAGTGCGTTGCTCCCTTTTTTCCCTAGAAAACAAATTGCAAATAAGAACCAACATTTTCTTCCTTTCTTTGGCCAAAGAAAGTGATCTGATACAAAATTTGATCTTCCACAATAAATATGAAAATATAAATTCATAATTAACTCAAATAATTCACCAACTAATGAACACAAGAATTAGATAAAACCCTTAAGGTAGGGTAACACCACATATTATTCCTTATGGAAGGTATGCACATCTCAAGCAATACTTGCTTGCTCATCAACTACAATATTCTTCAATAGTATCCATTACATTAGTTACACTTATTTTTATAGAAATTTCTAACCCCTAGGAACATTCTATAGAAGGAATATTATATAGAAGGAATATTCTAGTAGGTAGAAACTTCTAGAAATCCTTCTTGTTGGTTGTGGAGCTTGATAATCTTCTGGATTCAAAGGTTTGTTTCAGCAATGCTTGCACCCCATCCCCTAAGGGGCAGTGTGGGGGGGATTCCCCCCCCACCCCCCACCCCCCCCAACTTTCGTCAAGGGGTCCAGGGGGGGTGTGGGGGGGATTTCCCCCCCACAAATTTCGTCAAGGGGTCCAAGGGGGGCATCGACAATTTTTGTATCCCCCCCCCGAAGTGAAATATTGGGAAAAATTGCCTTGTAAAATATTGTAATTTCGTAGTCAATATGGACTATTCATTATAAGGTCGCAGATATGATGGTAGAAGTTATTTTAGGGATTTTTTCCCTATAAGGCAACCCTCTTTTATGAGGGAATTTTATTGTGGTTGTATATGAGTGTGATTATTGTATTCTGAGAGAGGATACTATGAGAAAAAAAATAGGAAGTTACAATGGGCGTGCTATATGTTGTATCCCTTCATTTTGTTGGATAATAAAAAGGAAGGACTTGGAAATTTCTGTGTTGGACGTAGTCCACACTGGGTGAACCATGTATATCTGTGTCTCTATTTTATTGTGTATCTTTTCTATTTTATTTGCGCATTTGTTTTATTTTATTTCTCCACAATCTTGTTTTTCTAACAATTGGTATTAGAGCGAAAGTTAAACCGCAGGGAAAGAGGGTTCCTGGTTCGAGTGGGAGAAATGACAGAAGATGGAAAGTTTAGGGTCAAGAAATTTAATGTCCAAAACTACCGGTTATGGAATATGCATATGGAATATTATTTATATCAGAAGGATCTATTCCTACCATTGGGAGGAATAGAAAAGAAGTTGATGGCCATGAAGGCCGAAGAATGGGAGGTTCTTGACAAAAAGGCACTAAGAAAAATATGGTTGAGCCTGGAAGCATCAGTGGATTTCAATATTTCAAAAGAAAATACAACGAAGGAGTTGATGGGTGCATTGACTAAACTATATGAAAAAACCTGGGCATCCAATAAGGTATTTCTAATGAAGCAATTATTTAATATGAAGATGTCATATGGTGAGTCTGTTGAACATAATTTAAATGAATTTAATACGGTTACTAATCAACTAAGTTCTGTAAAAGTGGAATTTGATGATGAGGTCATGGTTCTTCTAATCATGTTCTCATTGCCATAAATCTAGAATGGCTTGGTCATGGTTGTACGTAACTCTATCTCTAGTTAAAACACTCTAAAATTTGATGATGTTGTTGGTGTTATCCTTAGCGATGAAATGCGATGGAAAAGCACAGGTGAGACATCAAGTAATACATTGACAGTGGAGAAAAGGGGAAGACAAAAGGATGGAGGAAAGGGCTCGGAAGGTGGGTCTGTTGCAGATCATTTAAATGAATTTAATACGGTTACTAATAAACTAAGTTTTGTAAAAGTGGAATTTGATGATGAGGTCATGGGTCTTCTAATCCTGTTCACATTGCCATAAAATTGGAATGTCTTGGTCATGGTTGTAAGTAACTATGTATCTGGTTCAAACACTCTAAAATTTGATGGTGTTGTTGGTGTTATCCTTAGAAAGGAAATGTGACGAAAAAGCACATGTGAGACATCAAGTAATGTGTTGAAAGTGGAGAATAGGGGAAGACAAAAGGATGGAGGAAAGGGCTCAAGGAACCATGTGAATTCTAGGAAGGGAAAATCCAAATCCAGACTGGGAAATATAGTATATTGGAATTATGGGAACAAAGGACATCTGAAGACAGATTGCATATTTCCAAAGAAACAAAGATATAGACATCAGGAAAAAAATAAAGAATCAAATGTAACAGGTGATGTGTTACAAGATGTTTTGATTATTTTTGTAGATAATATTTCTGATTCTTGGGTAGTAGATTCAGGGGATTCCTTTCATGCCACATCCCATATGAAACATTTTCTAGAGTATGTTCAATGTGATTTTGGACAGGTTCATTTGGGTGATGACGCACCATGAAAAATTGTTGGAATAGGTAAGGTACAAATAAATCAAAAGAATGGAAACCAATGGTTGTTGAAAGAGGTAATACATGTTCCATATATGAGGAAAAATATAATTTCAATGGGGTAGTTGGAAAGTGAATGTTGTATATCTATATTTATAAATAAGGTGTAGAGGGTCACCAAAGGATCACTGGTGATAGAAAAAGGAGAGAAGGTAGGTACATTGTATTTATGTACTGGTAATATTACTTATTTTATCTCTTTAGCTTCTACAGGAGTGGATACAACACTATGGCATCATAGGCTTGGACACATGAGTGAGAAGGGGATGCATATATTTCACAAAAGGAATGTGTTTCCATATCTTAAACAAATTGATTTGGAATTCTGTTAGCATTGTGTTTATGGAAAACATATGAGAGTCATATTTCTCAGAGTCAGAAAAGAAAAGAAGAGTGAAAGGTTAGATCTTGTGCATACAAATGTATGGGGACTAGATAAGGTCTCATATCTTGGTGGCTCTCGTTATTATGTTACTTTTATTGATGATGCAACTAAAAAAACTTGGGTTTATTGCATTTGACAAAAATATGATGTTTTTGATACTTTTAAGAAATGGAAATCTTTAGTTGAGAATGAGATAGGAAAAAGGTTGAAATGTCTTAGATCAGATAATGGAGGTGAATATTGTAGCAATGATTTTGATTATTATTTTTCATACCATGGGATTCGTAGAGAGAAACTAGTTCCAGGAACACCACAAGAAAACAGTGTGTCATAAATGGTGAACAGGAAAATCATGGATCATGCAAGGAGTATGAGATTGCATGTTGGGTTTTCCTTACAGTTATGGGTAGATGTTGTAGATATTTTTGTTTACTTAATTAATAGAGGACCTTCAATCTCTTTGGATGGTGTAATTCTAGAGGATGCATGGACAAGTGAAAATGTAAACTATTCTTTTTTGAATACTTTAGGTTGTGAAGCATTTGTCCATATTGATAAATAAAATAGAACAAAGCTTGAGGAAAAATCAAAGAAGTGTATCTTTATTGGATACGGTGTTAATGATTTTGGTTATTTCTTATGAGATTATGGAAATCACAAAATAATTAGGATTAGAGATGTCATATTTAATGAGAAGGTCATGTACAAAGATCATTTGCAGGGAAAGAAACAGGAAAAATAAAAACCAGAATACACAATGCTTGATGAGATCACTAATAAATAAATTCCAAAGGTACCAGAAAATAAAAATGTACAAAAACAAGAGAAACATGTACCTCAAACTCCTGCAAGTGTTGTTAGAAGATCTACCAGGTTAAGCAGACCCTCTGAATGATACTCTCATTCATTGTATTATTTATTATTGATTGATTCTCGTGAACCAAAATGTTATGAAGAGGCAATGCAGGTAGACACTAAAAAGAAGTGGGATCAAGGCATGAAAGAGGAAATTTATTCCTTGGTAAATAAACATACTTGGGACTTGGTTCAATTTCTCGTAGGAAAAATAGCATTGCAGAATAAAAGGGTTTATAGGTTGAAGGAAGAAGATGGAGGAAAAACGAGGTACAAGGATAGAATTATTGTAAAGGGGTTTGCACAAAAGAAAGGTATATATTTTAATGAAATGTTTTCTCCTATTGTTAAGATGAATTCAATTATGACTATTTTAAGTCATGTGGTAGTAGAATATTTGCATCTTGAACAGTTAGATGTAAAAACAACTTTTCTCCATGAGGATCTGGAGGAAGAGATTTATATGCAGCAGCCACAAGGGTATGAGGTCAAAGCAAAGGAGAATTTGGTATGCAAGTTGAAGAAGATATTGTATGGACTAAAGCAAGCTCCAAGGCAGTGGTATTTGCATTTTGACAGGTTTGTGACAAAACAAGATTATAGTAGATGTCATTCTGATCACTATGTTTATTTTAAAAGGCTAGAAAATGGAAGCTATATTATCTTGCTATTGTATGTAGATGACATGATTGTTGCAGAGTCTAATATGTAGGATATAAATGTGCTCAAGAAGAAATTATCTAATTCATTTGCGATGAAGAATTTGGGTACTGCAAAGAAAATCCTTGGTATGAGAATAACAAGAGATAGTAAAAATCACAAATTGGCATTGTCTCAGGCTGAGTACATAGAGAAGGTGTTGGAGAGGTTTGGAATGAAAAATGAAAAAACAGTTAGTACACCTTTGGCCATTCATTTCAATTTAACCAAAGAAATGTGTCCCAAGACACAGGAGGAGATAGAATACATGTCGATGGTCCCTTATTCATCAGCAGTTGGCAGCTTGATGTATGCGATGGTTTTCACAAGACCAGATATTGCACATGCAAAGGAAGTTGTGAGAAGGTATATGAATAATTTAGGTAAAGAACATTGGGAGGAAGTAAAGTATATTCTCAGGTATTTGAGAGATACTGCTACTCATGCATTATGTTTTGGAGGTTCAGACACTGGTCTATAGGGATATGTTGATTCAGGTATGATAGGTGATAAAGATAATAGGAGGAGCACCACAGGGTATGTTTTTACTGTAGGTGGAACAACAATAAGTTGGATTTTGAAACTAAAAAAGGTTTTT
>ML811907.1:11224-38475 GCA_009831015.1 Picea engelmannii | reverse complement strand
TACACCATATTACCTCCCTAGGTATACTAAAACATCAAGGAGATCCTTCTTGAGTATATTATGATGAAGTTGGATCTTCAGGTACCTTTGGTATAATTGATAGAATAAATATGGAATAGAAAAATGGCCTTTAAAAACCACAGGCTAACAAAGGGGTACAAATGGTTAAATGTCAAAATGTTGTTCTCAAATATTCATCTAAACAAGCTTTGAATACAAATTCTAGGTATAAGGTCTGACTGTTTTGACTTCAAATCATGTAGATACGACAAATAGAACTATAGAATTCCTTTCTCACTTGTTTCTTGATTATTGGGGTCTTATCACTAGGCTAAATATTAGTCCAGTTTGAGTTGTCATAAAAAATTCTCTATGTATGTGGGGTGGGGGGTTATGGATTTGAATTATTTATTCTAATATTGTTACTTTGTTAAGTCTACCTAGAACTATGCATTTAAAAATTTTAGTCAATTCCTCCTTATTATTCCCTAGAATTCTCCTTATTAGAGGAAAATTTTCCTTATCATATCGAGTTCAATGCAACATGGAATCCTACTAGAATATGCATACCATTTTTTATTTGGAAATTAATAAATGAATTTCTATTCAATAAATTCACCCTAGAGAAATTTACACCTCTCTACCTTATAATAGAGTGACAGATGCAACTAGTCGTAGCCATCTCTAATGCAAAGAAACCTCCCAAGCTAAAATAGGGAAATGATGGGTGGAAAATTATTCTTACAAATAGTCCAAGGAAGGATGGTTGGGGTCACCTCTTAATACCATGAACTAGTACTTTTCATAGGATTTTCCCCACAAATTACCACTTAAGTTGTTATCAAAATAGTTCATTTTGTCATTTCTCAAAATTTTATACTAAATTACAAATTAACCACTCTAAATCATAACACATATTACTAAGTGACATCCATTAACAGTGACCAAGTTTGAAATCACATAAATTTCCATATAATTAACCCCTAGGAATATCCACACATAACCCTGTTGGGCGTAGGCCTATTTTGAGGAAATACCCAATTTTGGAGAAGAACAGTTGGCAAGGAAAGAAAAATGCATGAGTGAAAGCCGCATGCAAAGGAGGAAAGCATGCAAGGTGCACAAGCAGGAAAACCTAACCATGATAGGGTTAGGGTTTTAGTAAGAGATTGTAACGACTGGTAAACTTGAAAAATAGTATAAATAAGAACCTAGGAGGTCTAGGTCGGGGTTCCAAGTGGGTGTGGTTGGTTCAAGTTAATTTTGAATTGTAAGAGACTACAGTGATACATTTTTGTAAGTTGTTGAGTTGTATAAGATTCGAGTAGTTATATATTGAGGGTTAGATCATAAGATGAGGAGCCTGGTGTGGTATAGTCTAGCTCACAGAGGTTGTGGAACCTGTTTCAAAATTGTAGTGCATGTAGCACCATATTTTGCAGAAATCTAAATAAAAGAGCCTGAGAAGACATATATTTGTGGATGTAGCCCAGGAGGGGGTGAACCATAGTAAAACTTGTGTATTTTTTGATGAGTGAATGCATGGTTACTTTTTTTTAATGGTTGATCATATTAAATTCCTGCTAATGATTGATTTACACATAATTTATTAGCTAGATCTATTAGAATGCATGTATAATCTTACAGATGAGTGGATATGAAGACTAATAGATAGAGTAATCAGTTTAAGTCCAAATGAAGATCAAATCCAATCTCATATCCCCACTCTTTCTTAGACTTCAAGCACCTTAACATTGCATTCACCCATAGAACTATCTCGGGTGAGACTGCACAGTACATTCTGTGTGATGTGTTGCCTTATGGTTTACCAAGAGGGTCGATAGTTTTAGAGGGTTTTGTTGGAAAGTTGTTCAGATATGAACCTAGGTCATCCCAGGAAGTAGAAAGAAAGAGTAATAACCAACAAATGGTTATGTTGTCGACTAGAAATGCATAGGATTGGATGAATGGGATTTGTATAATAAGCATACAGAGAATTAAGGAATAAAAAGGGAATGTTCAGACCATGGAATCCAACAAAGGAGGAGATTGAAAGATGGTTCAAAACAAAGGAGATATAATTTGCACAGAAGGATAACAAAAACCCTAATATAACACCATGCAAATATCTGGACAAGTACATGTTTAGCGACTTGCATGAGGTGTTTTTTTGATATTTCCTGCATGTGTTGTAGGAGTGGCTATTAAGGTTGAAATACAACCACCCTACAAATCAAATCAGACGACTCGAGTGGAATCCCGTGGATATCGCATAGTTACAACAAGTTAACAACAAATTCACGCATGTAGTAGATTTATGGTTAGATAGTATTGTTGCAGGGTTTATCAAATAATTTGCAGTAGATACCACAGAGTATTACAACGCAGCAGAGAATGATTTTTTAAATATACCTAGAGGTAGGTATATCATATCGTTGTATACGTCAATCAAGATGTAATTATATAACAACGGTGTGATGACTATGGAATCAAACAATTAAACTTCCCGTCGTGCACGAGGGAAGGGGGGAAGCACTGACAAGAAGTGGAGGAATGGAGGAAGATATTGATAAGGGAAAGAAGGAGGAGGCCATGGAACCAATCATGATGGAGGAAGATTAGATAAATTAGATAATGGAAATAGCTAGAAAGACACGCAGTGGAGTACCCTACCAATAAAAGATGAATAATAAGAAGATAGCCATAGAAGATAGAGAGGGATTGGAAAGTGATGAAGAAGAGGTAGAGGATCTCTGGGTTGTGGAGAATATTGAGGAAATCCTGCATGAAACATAAGAAAGGAAGATAGGTGGTCCAAAGGAAGGAACAAAAGGCAAAAATCCCATCCATGTCAATGTCAGTGTGGAACCCATAACCCTGGGTGCAACTAATACACTCGAAAGAACACCACCATTTAGAAAATCTAATTTTAGTGAAAGAAATATAGTAGGAAGTACATCCAAACAATGAGAGCAATTGGAGGAGTTAGTTTAAGAAATAGCAGTCAAATATCTACACCCCTCAAAGGTTGTAGTTCAACACATTTCAAGATGGCAGGACATGATCCCACCATCAGATTACCAGAATTTCAGGGAGCGACATCTAAGGACCCTGAAAAGAATTTATTCATCTACGAGAAGATCTGGGAATAAAAATAGATCACATATGAGGATACAAAACTTTCACATATAGATATCATGCTAAGAGACCGCACACTGAAGTGGTACATGAGACTAGTTGTAAACAGTCCACCAGGAAAAAAAAGGATGATTGTAGATGTCAAGAAGCTATTTATAAATTAATTTTAGAATATTAGGTCAGAATATTAGTACATGAATGAGATCATTGAAATCAGACAGAGACCATGTGAGTTTTTTTGGGAGATTGATCAAAATTTCAAACGATTGAAGGGTAAGTTGAAGTATGTCATGAATGACATGAAACATAGACATCTCTTTGTGAATTCATTGTTACCACATATGAAATACCCACTGAGACAACAAAATTTCCAAACTTAGGAAGAGGCTCTGCAAACAACCTTACAGTTGGAAGAGAACCAATATCAGAAGACATATCCATCAATAGAGGAGTTAAAGGAGGATCTGAAGAAACACACATTTCAACTGAATCTGAACAAGGGAAAAGAGAAAAGAGAAGTTGTTTGGTGTACCACATGTAGGACAGAAGGACACAATAAGAATGAATGCCCAAATTTCACATAGTACATAGCAACATGAGTACGGAACCCTTTGCCAACAAGAGGAAAATGGTGTGAGATCTGTAAGAAACATGGGCATGATCCATATAATCGTCCCATGATGCCAAAGTATCATACATTACCCAAAAAATCATACTGCAATTTTTGCAAGTCAGTGGGTCATGATGATAAATATTATAGGACAATGGACTTGATGAGGGAAAGAACTTCAAAAACCTATAGGGTGCAGGAATAAATTATGACAATGAAATCTTCACCTCAGTTTAATCAGGTACCACCTTCATACAACAATGCGCAGCAATAGTATAACATTACGTAGCCGCAATATAATAATGGGCAACCAGAATATAACCCCGTGTAGTATAATCAGGTGCCTCATTACAACACACCATGAGGAGATCGAACTAGCTACAGAGGTAGAGGACGAGGTAGAGGAGGATTTGGAAGAGGAAGAAATCCAGTAGTGTTCCACAACTTCCAAAAACCAAGACATTATGTAAGGGAATGTCCACTTCCACCTGTGACATGTATGTATTGTCGCGCAGTAGACCATGATACAAAGGAATGCCCAACACTTTTGGGAAAAATTTAAGAAAAGAGAAAACATAACAACCAGAATGTTCAGTGGATATCTATAGAGGCCAGGGAAGATGGAAGAAAAATCAACATAGTCACGCGAGGAGGTTCTAAGAAAATAACTGATGTAGTAAGACCGGATCAAGCATAACACCAATGGGTGAATAAAAATACTAAAACACGGAAGAAGTTTGATGTGTGGAAAGAAAAAGAGACATTCAAGGAGGCCAAACAAGAGTTCCTAAAACAATATGTTGCATATACATCAGCTCCGCAACATACTCAAAATGTACCAATGTATGATATTCCTTTATCAATGGATCACACTAGCGAAGCACCACCTTTAGCAAAAGTAAGTACCATAAATACCTTTTTGCAATCCTGTGTGAAGCTATTGAATGATCCATAATATGTTAAAGTTTTTCAAAATATGTTAGAAATATGTAACACAGAGGTAAAGGGGAAGCTAGAGAAGAAAGCATTCAATCACCTCCATACAAGAACGAGGACAAGCAGGGAATTCCGACTGAATGTTAATATTGGAGATTTCAATATGGGGGATATTATAATAGACTTAGGCTCTGAATTAATTGTGTTACCCAAGAATAAATGGAAGTGTATGGGAGATCCCACACTAGGATATTCACCTATCCAGTTGAAATTAGAAAATCAACACATATTTATACCAATTGGAAGGATTAAGGGTGTGACAGTAGATCTGGATGGAGTGCGCACTAAGGCAGACTTTGAAGTGATAGAATAGTGGATGGATCAACTCTTATCCAACATTGCTTGTCTTAGATTAGGAATTTAATAAATAGGACATAATCAACTTGAATAAAAGGAAGATTTCATTCGAATCATGAGAATACAAAGTCATTGCACCATTATATCCATCAGAAGGAGAAAGGTTTGTAGATCCCACTTGCTTAGATCTGGAGGAAATAAACCAATTTACAGAACCATCGCGTGAGAAGAATATTATGTCAACCCAACTGAAGATGGGTTACTCATCTAGAGGAGCATCACATCATGTGCTTCTGACTTAGATACAAGTTTGGATAATTGGCAGTAGATATTGCATGAAGTCTCCACAAGAAGGTGCGCAATAATAGACCATGTAGTAAGATGGGTTGGGACAGAGTTAAGAGAACCCCCTAGTTTTCATGGGGTAAATGAATTAGAATAATTCCTAAAAAGATAAGAAGATTAAGTGTTAGAGAATCAAAGGCTCTTATCCCTAGACATTGCACTCAAGGAAACACCTGCAAGATGGTGGGGTGTGCACAAAGAGATAGTTAAGGACTGGTACCAATGTAAGCGACTACTGCGCACTAGATTTGGGGTAAATCAAGGGAGTAATAAGATACAAAGATATGATGGACATGGGACACCATCAGAACATTTGGAGAAATGTATAACACAATGGAGGATGACACCACCAAAAGAATGGCCTCATCATTTCATCCACACATTGGAAGGAATCCTAGAAAATTGGTATGTAGACCAAGAGATGCACAGAGGTACTACTAAATGGACAGCACTACAACAGAATTTTGTAGTAACTTTCTCATTTGAACAAGAGAACCCCAACATTGATTCAACACTGAAACGAATAATAGGGGTGATATTTATTGAGGAACCATAGGTTGAACTCATGACATAGTATCAACAACAGAACAGACAAACAGTCAAAGAATTACTATCATGCTATCATGTGGAAGAAGAGGCACTAGAAGAATATGACCTGCACAATATTCATATTACAGAAATTGAAGGAGAAATAGAGGTGGAAGGTCCATCTTTGGAATCAGAATTATTTGTTGCACCTATCAAAGTGAAGAAAGTCATCATTGGAACAACTGATAATTCTAAAATGGACAGTATTGGAGACTACAGGGATGAACAAATAGTGGAAAGAATAACAAAGTTACTGTGTGAATACAGTGACATGTTCCCGACAACCTTCACAGAAATTAAAAGAATAGTAGGAGAGCTAGGAGAGATGACGATACCTCTCAAAATTGAGGCAAGACCTATAAGATAGAGACCTTACATATTTAATCTAGTATATAAGAAGAAAGTGAAAGTTGAGATTCACAGAATGTTGGAAGTTGGTATCATAGAACCAGTAGAGGAATTTGAATGGATAATCCCTATGGTAGTGCAAGAAAATAAACAAGGGGGGATAAGGATCTATGTAGATATGAGAAAATTGAATGATGCTTGCTTACATTACCCTTTTCCCACCCCTTTCACACATGAGGTATTAGAGAATGTGGGAGACCAGGAATCATACTCATTTATAGATGGATTCCCAGGTTACCATCAGATCAAGATAGCTCCAGAAGATAGTTACAAGACTACTTTTACTATAGACTGGGGATCCTACCAGTACACAGTCATGCCTTTTGGGATGAAGAATGCACCATCCATATTTTCAAGAGTAGTCATAACCTATTTTAAGGAATTCATACATCACGTTTTAGAAGTATATCTGGATTATTGGACTGTATATAGTCTGTTAAAAGACCATGTAGAAGTATTAAGGCTGATGTTGGAAAGATGTAGGCAATGTCAGATATAATTGAATATAAATAAATGAATTTTTGGAACACCTTTTGGGATATTGTTGGGACATATAGTTTGTAAACAAGGGTTACTGGTGGATCCTTCTAAGATTGCAGTCATTGTTAATTTACCACCACCAAAATCAATGCGCTAGTTAAGAGAAACACTGGGACATATAGGCTATTATAGGAAATTTATCAAGGGGTATGTGAAGATCAATGCACCAATGGAAAAACTGTTGAAGGATACCAAATTTCAGTGGAATGATGACAATAAAAAAAGGTTGGAAACATTAAAATAAAATATGGTCACAACACCTATCCTAGTATTTCCATACTGGGAAAAGAAATTTCATGTGAATGTAGATGCATCAGCCATAGCACTTGGAGAAATTATGGTGTAGCCAGGAGCAGGGGATTTAGAACATCCTATAGTCTTCGCAAGTAGAAAATTGTCAGAATCAGAGAAAAATTACAATACCACAGAAACATAAGGCTTATCCACGGTATATGCACTTCATAATTTTATGCACTACTTATTGGGTAAGCACTTTAAGATGTTCACAAATCATTCTTGCCTCAAATACCTAGTCAACAAGCCAGTGTTGGGGGGAAGGATCTATAGATGGTTGTTGTTATTTCAAGAGTTTGATTTTGAAGTGATATTCAAACCAGGAAAGTTGAATGAAATACATGATCATCTGTCAAGGATCACTAATGGCAAGGAACCTGCCAACTTGGAAGACAACTTCCATGATGTGCAGTTGTTTTCAGTACAAATAAATGATGGATATTTTGTTGATATTATTGAATATTTCAGTACAGGGATGGCACCACAAGAATTTAGCACTATGCGGAAGAAGAATCTAGTAGTAAGAGTTGGAGACTATCAACTGATTGTAGGACACTTATATTAAATGGGTGTAGACAACAATTTGAGAAGGTGTGTACTTGAGCATGAAAGGCATAGAATTTTGGCAGAAGCTCATGAGGGAATAGTTGGAGGAAATTATGCAGGAAAATCTACCATGCAGAAGGTATTTCACACAAGATTGTGGTCACCAAAAATTCACAGGGATGCCAAGGATTATTTCCAAGCATGTGATGTCTATGAGAGGTTGGTCAAACCCAACAAAAGGGATGAGATTCCCCTAAGACCACAAGTAAATTTACAGGTATTTGACAAATGGGAAATATAATTCTTTGGGAAAATACATCCACTAGAGACAAGGTAAGGAGTGAGATATATCATCACTGTGAAAAAATATTTAACAAAATGGGTAGAATTAGCACTAGTCAAAGACTATAGCACAGAGACAACATCACACTTTTTGTTTGAGCAAGTGATCACCAGATTTGGATGTCCAAGAATCTTGATGAGTGACCAAGGTACCCACTTTATAAACATTACTATCAGGGCTATGAATGAGGATTTTGAAGTCTATCACCAAAAGAGAACGTAGTACCATTATCAAGCAAATGTAATAGTAGAAGACTTCAATAAGAACTTGGAGAATGATCTAACAAATATTTGTAATGTCAATAGGGATGATTGGGATTTGAAAATACTAGAAGTATTATGGGCATACAGGACTACATGCAAAAATTTGATAGGACAGACACCATTCTGATTGGTGTATGGGCAGGAAGCAATAGTATCATTAGAATTATTGGTACCTAGTCTACGTGTAGAAGTAATCATCAACATGACAAAAAGAGGTGCAGTGAAGGAGAGGTTGAATCAACTAATGGAAATGGAAGATGATAGGATTTTGGAAGGATTTCACCAGGAAGTACAGAAATCCAAAGACAAAGCCTGGCATGACAAACATATCAAGAGGAAGAATTTCAAGGAAGAGACCTAGTCTTTGTCTACGACAGTAAATGTTTCCAACATCCTGGTAAGTTTAGAATCCATTGGCTAGGGCCATATGAGGTAAATACTATCACATATGGATGATATG
Source organism: Picea engelmannii (assembly GCA_009831015.1). Lineage (NCBI taxonomy): Eukaryota > Viridiplantae > Streptophyta > Pinopsida > Pinales > Pinaceae > Picea > Picea engelmannii. Next base: position 29,647 of record ML811907.1, on the reverse strand, counting down.
TACAACTAAAGGATTTGGCAAGAACAAAAATGAAAGGAATTATCAATGGTAGTCGACTGAAACTGTTCATGGATATTCTCCGTCCTATCACTTGAAATTTATAGCGTAGTAAGAAGGACATGTACATAGTGTAATATAGTAGAAGCTAGGATAGAAAACTGACAAAGAGAAATAAAAAAGGAGAAAAATAAGGAAAAATAATTTTTAAGGTAAAATAATTTTATCCTATAGAATTTGGGCAAATTATTTTTAGAATGGAGAATATGTTTTCGGGAAAAACCATGGAAAATTAGCCCATGAGAGAAATTTATCCCCTAAAATCATCCTTTCTTCCATGGAAATCGATTTGCACGATAGTGCACAGGGCCGACAAACAAATGACACAGGCAACCTATTAGTGTCAGAAGTCACTCCTGGATTGCAGTAGGAGCAGAGCCCGACGCCCATCAGTTTAATGTCACGTTTTGTTTAATGAGGTGATCAAATGGAGTTTAACTCAAGACGATGTATCTCTAACTCCAAAACTAGGCCAATAATGCATGGGCAAGTGAGGTCTTACATGAACTTCAGGCAGTGAGGTGTAGTAAGGGTGAGTAGGGGGAAGACTTATATCAGGGAGATGCGAAGGTCTGTAGTAAACATCAGGTTTCTAACAGACTGTAGAAGAAGGCATCCAAACACAAGATCTTCTTGTGCTCAAACATAGAAAACCAGAGAATACAATAATGCATAAATAAATCCTTTATCATGACATAATTGCAATGATCCGCACGAATCATTCGTTCACAAACTCTCTTAGCATGAGACGAAAATTAGACGAAGTAAGAAAGATTGTTTGTCATAAATCAAGAAATCTCATATGCAGATGCATAACCAGAGAACTAGAGTCTATGCTAAAACTTTACAATTAGGAGCTCTGCTCTACCATCGATAGATACAAAAAATGGCCAAAATGCCTACATATGCTCTTCCCCATTTCGCCCAGCAGAGGCGTCTCCTCAATCACATCTGGCCTGCATTCTACTATCATACGCTACCTTAATTATTCATGGCTCATGCCAGGGGGGTAGCTGAGCCCTTATGTTGAATTGGCATGTGCAGGCTTCCTTGGAAAGTTGGAGACTCGGTGCAGCTTCCATGGAAAGAATCAGTACGGAGGACCATCTCGGGTGGACCTTCAACCGGGACGTCCATACCTTGTAATTAATGAGTGAAGCAAGGCTTCAACCACCTTATCTCTTCTTCGTTTATCCTCAAGCTGGCATCAGGATTTATATCACATTGAATCAATGCCTGAAGAACATAGCGCCCCCTCTCTTGAATCTTAATTAGGCACCTTTGGCCTCTCTTTCAGAGTGCTTTTGGTGTTTCGGGGTTCGCGGATGAGAAAGGATTAGGATTTTTCTCCTTTAAAGTTGTGATGGGTGAAATGCCGGGAGGGCCTAACGATCGCCATGTGTTCCCCATTGATTTGAAAGCTCTGAACTAACTCGTTAATACTGTGGGCCCGAGTTTCGACGCTTTCAGCGCTATCAGGGTTTGGGGTTTCGAAATGTAAAATGGCGAGGAATGCTTACCGCTCGAACTCCCGAATGTCAACATGACGTGGATGCATGTCGCATGTCCTTCAGATGGACGGCCCAGATAGTATTTTCTATTATAAAGGGGTTGTCCCCCCTTCACCCACTCGCTTGATATTACCTGGTGCTGAGATCCTGGGCTTAGTTCGAAAGGAGATTTAGAGTTTCGTTGATCAACACTTTCAAGTGCAATGGACGGAGAGCTTCCTGACTCTCGATACCCGATACGCCGACAGGCTGCCACCTGTCTCGGTTGGATCGGATGACCCAAATCTGATTTGAACTATTGGTGCTCCCTCTTGCGCTAAACCTCGGGCAACTCGGTAGCTCCGAAAACTTGATGACCGTCGATCTGCTTTGTAAATAGATCTTGGATGCTGCCAACGCTATTTTGCCCGCTCGCTTTCCTTGCTACTGAAAAAACAGGGAATCTCTCGTGCTGCGCTTGAGCACTTCCTGAGCAACCTGCAGACCTAGGTGCTTTTGCGCCTAAGACAAAAATAATCTCTAACATTAGGCTCCATGGGGGATATATTCGTCCCTGTGATGCTCTAAGAGCTCATTCCACAGCTTCATTGCCTTACTGTTGGGCTATGGAGTCGGGCTCAAAACATCCCACTGCTGAAAATACAGGCCAAAAAATAAAAACAAAACAAACTAAACGTTCATGCTTATAGGAGCTTATTTATGTACAGTCCTAAGATAATAAAACACTTTACATGGGCTAGGTGAAAGAAAACTTCCACCATAGCCATTCAAGCAACTTACTGGATAGAAGCTCCTTCCTTCTGTCGATGATCATCAGCGGATGGTGTAACCATGACAGCAGAGCAGTTACACTCTTCAACTCCTCCTTACAAGCTGGAGTTGAGATGAAATAGGGCGACTCCAAGGCATAGGGGAAATTCCACTCCATGTACTTGCAGACAGGGTCATAGAATGAGTGGCAAATTACAGAAAATGGGCGACAGACAACTTCCTCTGCTACAAAAATGTTTACCTGTGGCTGAATATCTTTGATAAGAACGGGTTGATGGTGGAAAACTGACGTAGGCTCGCTGATCTCGAGCGGTGGTTGCTTCCTGACTGGCTCTGGACAGGAAATATTCTTCTCCTCTGGTTCGGTCTCCCCCAGGTCCAATTCATATTCATCATAAATAGGGACCATGGGATGGTTATGTTTGCTGACTGGCTCTTCAGTATATCTATAGTGATCAAAAGTAGGATAATCTTGTTGCTCATCATCACTATAATATATATCAAAAAGGGGTTGTCCTTCATTGATATGATCCTCCTCCAGAACAGTGATCCCGTAAAAAAAAATTNTGCTGACTGGCTCTTCAGTATATCTATAGTGATCAAAAGTAGGATAATCTTGTTGCTCATCATCACTATAATATATATCAAAAAGGGGTTGTCCTTCATTGATATGATCCTCCTCCAGAACAGTGATCCCGTAAAAAAAAATTGTTTCAGGGACAGCGGGACCTTCTGCTTCTGGCTGCTCATACATAATCCTTTTCTCTTTAATCCCAGGTAAAAATATATCGTGAGAAACCCCCTAGGGGAAAAAATAAGAAACCTCTTCCACAACTAACCCCTCTTTTAAAAAGAGAGGGTCTTCATCATCATGAGCAGAGCTGCTAGGAACATTTGCTTCCACCCGATGCCTAGGTAATCCATCTACTATAGACCACATCTGCTCTATAAACTCATAATTTTCACAAGAGGCATGTTGATTGTTATGAACATCTAAAAGAGAAGGTGCATCTGAAATAATGTCAGATGCTTCTGTTCCAGGGCTAACACAATTAATATCATTCAACACCTCTATTTTTTCATGGCAAATGCTTTTCTCCACAGTAAAGGCTTTATCATGGACATGGTCTTCAGGGCCAGCAGACGCTTCATGAAGCGAATAAAACTCCTCACAACAGTTTTCAAACAAGTAATCAACTGGATAGTAGTATTTACAAAATGAATTGAAAGTTGTATGAAAAACTGTTAAAGAGCAGATTCTTGCAGCGGGAAGAGACCAACACCACTCAAGAGAAGCTCCCTTCAATGAACACTTAAAGAGCTTAATCTGGACATCCTCATGCGTGATATTGTGTCGATGAATAGCCTCATGGAAGTCCAGTAAATGCTCAGTTGGTTCCTCCCAACTTGTTGCATGAAATTTAGGGAGGAAATCTTCCCATTGGTCTCTATCAGGAAGTGCATTAGGAAACCCAACTATCTGGGAAAAGTCATAGAAAGAAAACCTTTGAGCCATAATTTTCTCCATATCGAAACAGTGGAGTCGCCAATCGATCCTCGAATCATGGGGTCGCTAGGTGAAATATGTGCAGCTTCAAATGTGCCTGGTCCTTGTTCACCTTCAAAGGCCATATCTTAACGTTGTCGTTACCCCAGGAAGCTTCTCAGGCTGAGAAAGCAGTTGTTGAAACCTTCTCGAGAAAGCTCCTTAGGGTCAGCTTTCAGGTGTGCTAACAGTAGTCACAGCTGAAATAGTGATGTGGAAACAATAGAGTCGCCATAGTGGAGTCGCCAGGTGCACAGTAGCAATATTTAAGGGCTCTGATGTCTGATGCACCTTCAGAATCAAAGGCTCAATGTTTTTCTTCCCAGGGAAAATATTCAACTTCATCCCCGACAATGGCGCCAGAAATGTTAGCGTCAGAAGTCACTCCTAGATTGCAGCAGGAGCAGAGTCCGACGCCCATTAGTTTAATGTCATGTTTTGTTTAATGAGGTGATCAAATGGAGGTTAACTCAAGACGATGCAACTCTAACTCCGAAACTAGGCCAAGAATTCATGGGAAGGTGAGGTCTTGCATGAACTTCAGACAGTGAGGTGTAGTAAGGGTGAGTAGGGGGAAGACTTATATCAGGGAGATGTGAAGGTTTGTAGTAAACATCAGGTTTCTAACAGACTGTAGAAGAAGGCATCCAAACACAAGATCTTCTTGCGCTCAAACATAGAAAACCAGAGAATACAATAATGCATAAATAAATCCTTTATCGTGACATAATTGCAATGATCCGCATGAATCATTTTTTCACGAACTCTCTTAGCATGAGATGAAAATTAGACGAAGTAAGAAAGACTGTCTGTCATAAATAAAGAAATCTCATATGCAGATGCATAACCAGAGAACTAGAGTCTGTGCTAAAACTTTACAATCGGTAGCTTTGCTCTACCATTGATAGATACAAAAAATGGCCAAAATGCCTACATATGCTCTTCCCCATTTCACCCAGCAGAGGCGTCTCCTCAATCACATATGGCCTGCATTCTACTGTCATACGCTACCTTAATTCTTCATGGCTCATGCCAAGGGGGTAGTTGAGCCCTTAAATGTTGAATTGGCATGTGCAGGCTTCCCTAGCGAGTTGGAGACTCGACGCGGCTTCCATGGAAAGAATCAGTACGGAGGACCATCTCAGGTGGACCTTTAGCCGGGATGTTCGTACCCTGTAATTAATGAGTGAAGCGAGACTTCAACCACCTTATCTCTTCTTAGTTTATCCTCAAGCTGGCATCGGGATTTAGATCACATTGAATCAGTGCCTGGAGAACACAGTGCCCCCTCTCTTGAATCTTAATTAGGCACCTTTGGCCTCTCTGTCAGAGTGCTTTTGGCATTTTGGGGTTCGCGGATGAGAAAGAATTAGGATTTTTCTCCTTTAAAGTCACGATGGGCGAAATGTCGAGAGGGCCTAACGGTCACCACGTGTTCCCCACTGATTTGACAGCTCTGAACTAACCCGGTAATACTGTGGGCCCAATTTTCAGCACTTTCAGTGCTATCAGGGTTCGAGGTTTTGAAATGTAAAATGGCAAGGAATTCTTACCGCTCGAACTCCCGAATTCCAACATGATGTGGATGCATGTCGCGCATCCTTCATATGGACGGCCCAGATAGTATTTTCTATTATAAAGGGGTTGTCCCCCCTTCACCCGCTCGCTTGATATGACCTGGTGTTGAGATCCTAGGCTTAGTTCGAAAGGAGCTTTGGATTTTCACTGATCAGCACTTTCAAGTACAATGGACGGAGAGCTTCCTGACTCCCGATACCCGATACGCCGACAGGCTGCCACCTGTCCCAGTTGGATCGGATGACCCAAATCTAATTTGAACTATTGGTGCTCCCTCTTGCGCTAAACCTCGGGCAACTCGGTAGCTCCTCAAACCCGATGATCGTCAATATTATTTGTAAATAGATCTTGGATGTTGCCAACGCTATTTTTCCCGCTCGCTTGCCTTTCTACCGGAAAAATAGGGAATCTCTCGTGCTGCTCTTGGGCACTTCCTGAGCAACCTGCAGACCTAGGTGCTTTTGCACCTAAGAAAAAAATAATCGCTAACACAACCTACAATAACTTGTGAGCATAAAAGAAGCTCAAAGAACAAATGGAGAAGCCAATGAGCACACAGAGGTTGCCATGTCAAGACCTCAACCTGAAGCAGGGTCTACGCATAAACAATAAGGGTTGGTTGAATATATAATTGGGTATCCAGATCTGAGCATAGAGCATAGGAAAATGGAGGCTAGGGCCTCTAGCACGTCGGTCAAAAGAAAGGGAAAACAACCCATGGTGTGGTCACCACACAACTATATCGACACAAAAATTGTGCTACCGTGCATTCCAAAGGGAGTGCAGATCATGCCAACACTTTTGGGTTGTATGGAGAAGCTAAAGTATTCATACCACAATGTGGAGGACACTGGAAAATTCCCAGAATTTGTGCAGCAGGTATACATGGACAACATAGGCACGAGACCCTTTGGTGACCCTATACTACATCCAAAACAATGGGCAKCCAGCCTGGCTAACACAGGTATCTTAAACCTGGTGGAAATTSCCCATTTTGGTAGGGGGAAGGAGGTAAATAACTGCGTCAAGAAGTTAATGGCGTTACTCCATGGAGGATTCTTATGTTYGTAGGAACCCATCTCAATCGWTGTCAAGTTGATTGCATTCATCACAGGTCTGTCGTCCATGGGAGAGAGTCTTGCATAGCATAGAGAGGGGCTCAAGAGGTATAATCATAAAATGAATCAGCGACGTAGCCACAAGAATRGCCACAAATCTTATGGCYTGCAAKATTTTAATAAAGTGTCACAAGGAGGAAGTCTYGACAATGATTTTCATAGCTGCAACACACTACGCCAATGGAACCATACTCAGTTGGACCCCTTATCTGTTAAACATGTTCCTCAGTGACTACAAAGGGGCACAGGACTTGGGGAAAAATTTCATTATTCTTGTCTATTYATCCTGGTAGCATTAGTCGGGTGGACGGAACCACCATATTMTTATTTTTGTGACACGATAAGGCATTTTTGYGYAGCRTAGTATACCTCAATGGGGATAACTTAGGACCCCAAGAGAAGAAGTGGCAACGYAGGTACCTTTGTTTGGTACTTCAGCGACATCCAAGAAAGTATATCAAACACATGGAGCATCACTCTAGAGGTTGTCATGCAATACCAAGGTATTGTGAATTTCATAGACATGTGCCACAACATGTGGTCCCAAGCATGTAGGGATCCATTGAAGGAATGGTTGTAACTATGATACTGCATCAATGCAGAAGATCTAGAAATGGGGATGCGTGACTGGAAAGATGATTGGAAGATCCCATTCATTGCTAAGGAAGTGCCCAAAGGAAAGGAGGTCAAAGTAGGGGGATCTAAAATACCTATAGGAGATAACATTATGCCTAAAAAGTCAAATCCAAGTCAGAAGCCAGAGCAACAGAAGAAGGGGAGTGCGCAAAATAAAGATGCGAAGGCAAGAAAAAAGGGCACTGCCCCAACACAAGTAGGACAAGGAATGGGGAACACAAAAACACAAGAAACCCCTTCGACAACTACCCCACAGGAAACAGAGCCACCCAAGTGACCAATCATACACACAAGTGGTTTGCACAAGAAGGCCAAGGTGCACAAGCAGCTTCTAGAGTACATGGTTACCGAGGATGATGCCAACCTTGTGGAAGAAAAAGTATAGGAATTCACAGCTGAGGAGTTTGAATATGCCTAAAACTAAAGAGGATGAATTCAAGTTGAGTTGGCAGACATAAGGCATGTCCTAGAGCTGCTGAGAGCAACGCATAGGCCTAAAAGGGGAACAGAGCCCTTCCCCATAGAAATATAAGAAGAGGCGAGGACTACGATGAGCTATCAAGATACCATCCAAACCATAATGCAGGTGAATCTGAACTTTCAAGTCACATCCAACATGTTGCAGATGGATGAGACCATAGCCCAGAAACCACTGAAGGATTTGGTGCAGGTAGATTTGGTAATTGAAATAATACCAACTAAGGCACTGTATAAGCTTCAAGTCAGTGTCGCGCAAGAGGTACAGTCATGCACAAGAACAGACATGGTAGAATTGAAACATACTAAAAATGGAAAGGAAGCCTTAGAACTAGTAGTCGAGTAGTTAAAGCTCGAAACTAAGGAGGAAAAAGAGTGTGCAAACATAATGGAATAGGGTTTCACAATAGTGTATAATCACATCCATGACAACACGTAAGAAGAAAATAGAAGAACAGAGGAAAAGCTCAATCTCATTGCACAAACCATCGATCAATATAGGCAAGAGATTGAGGAGCTAAGGGAAAAACTAAACCCTACAAATCATTCGAAGGTGAGAGAACAAAGGAACAAATACATTACATTTCAAATAGGCGATATGGATAAACAAGTCAGCGCAGTAGAAAAAAATTTCAACCGAGCAACGCAGCTCTGGACAACTAGAGGAGGAAGATCAGGTCCAATAATGGGACCATGAAGAAGAAAGAGAAATCTCATCTATCCAAGAGATCATAAAAAACTAGAATACAATGAGCATTACGGAGTTCTTAAAAGAAAATTAGGATTTAAAGAAGCTACAAGTGGAGTTAAAATCTACACAGAGGTAGAAATAGGAGAGGCAAGCAAAAGTGGAACCACTCCAAGAACAATCCACGCAGATGATCACACAGCTAGAGGAGGAGAATCAAAGAATGATGCAGGCACACACAAAAAGTGCAGCATTGATCCATGAGTATATCACAGTGCATTCATAAGAGGCACTGATAGGAAAATCCACGCAGGTCTAGGCAAGAGGAAGGGAACTTGCAAACAAGTTCCACATCCTAGTAGAGGATGTTTAGAGAGCATGCACTGCCTAGGTGGCTCGGGATGAGCCACATGTCAGTGTTGGGGGCCTATTGGGCGTAGGCCTATTTTGAGGAAATACCCAATTTTGGAGAAGAACAATTGGCAGGGAAAGCAACACGTGCAAGGGAAAGCCACATGCAAAGGAGGAAAGCATGCAAGCCGCACAAGAAGGAAAACCTAACCATGATAGGGTTGGGGTTTTGGTAAGATATTTTAATGGCTAGTAAACTTGAAAACTAGTATAAATAAGAACCTAGGAGGTCTAGGTCGGGGTTCCAAGTGGGTGTGGTTGGTTCAAGTTAATTCTGAATTGTAAGAGACTACAGTGATACCTTTATGTAAGTTGTTGATTTGTAGAAGAGTCGGTTAGCTATATATTGAGGCTTATATCATAGGATGAGGAGCCTGGTGTGGTCTAGTCTACCTCACACAAGTTGTGGAACATGTTTCAGAATTGTATGACCATAACTATAGTGCGCGCAATGCCATATTTTGCAGAAATCTAAATAAAAGAGCCTGAGAAACCAAATCTTTGTGGATGTATCCCAAGAGGGGGTGAACAATGGTAAAACCTTAGTATTGTTTGATGAGTAAATGCATGGTTACTTTATGTTAATGGTTGATCATCTTAAATTCCTGCTAATTATTGATTTACACATAATTGATTGGCTAGATCTATTAGAATGCATGTATAATCTTACAGATGAGTGGGTCTTAACAATAATAGATAGAGTAATCAGTTTAAGGCCAGTTGATGATCAAATCCAATCCCATATCCCCACTCTTTCCTAGACTACAAGCACCTGAGCATTGCAGTCTCCCATGGAACTATCTTGGGTGAGACTACGCAGTACATTTTTTTTTTTGTGTTTCCTTATGGTTTACAAGGAGGGTCGATAGTTTTAGAGGGTTTTGTTGGAAACATGTTCAGATCTGAACCTGGGTCAGCCCAAGAAGTAGAAAGAAAGAGTAATAACCAACAAACCCCTAGAAATGTCCACATAATCTTATTTCAACACTTTACACATCCAACTATCCAACCTGCAACTATATGAACGCCCAAAGATGTTACCATTTTAACTTCTTGATTTATAGCCCCATAAATGTCGTAAGGAGTATCCTAGTAATGACCAAGGTAATGTCCATATTAGATTAGAGGGATGTCTCTTGTAAAATATAGATTAGGCCATAATTGCATCCATATAGACATAAACAATGTTCTCTTAATTACAACCATGTTAATGTTCAATTTAACAAATATATTATTGCTCTCAATTACAACAATATCAACATCCAAATACATTTTAGGTCATAATTACTCTAACATGAGTGAATACTAAAAAACCAAAAAAATAATGCTAGGTAAATTTAGTTAACAATAAAAGTGATTAGCATATTTTGTGTAAAATTATTAATGTTACAAAAGTTGTCAAGTTGAGGTTTAATATGTGTAGAAAGGATATTATAAGAGAAAGTGTTTTTCATCCAATATGTTCTTACTTTAACAAATATTCCATCCTTTGATTGAGTAGGAGTTCAAAATGAAGGAAGTGGGGGGTTACTATTTTTAGTTGATGGAAAACCCGTTGATTGAAGTTTTTGATGAAGGATAACTATTTTTAGTAACTGGCCTTTGGGTATGAAGGTGAATATTGTTGGTCTCATTCGCTCAGGGGGTCCTTTAGAGCCCGACCATGATGACCCCTTTTAGAATTACTTTTGTTTTTTGTATTGTTGGTTCCTGGGGTGATGGGGTATTAACTAGGAGCTGGATAGTGGGCAAAGTTGGAGAACAATGCCTTCCCAACTAACCAAACGGATTTTACACTAACATTTTTTCTTTATTTATAATTGTGTTTGTTCCTAGCCATACAATCATTAAATCCTTAACTACCCTATCCGTCGATTGTGATCTCGGGGTCTGGTTCCACTGAGAGAACTGACTTGTTGTTACAGTGTTGGTAGAGCACTGTTTCAATGGTAGTTTCTCTGATATGGCACATGAGGTCAGCGCCCTCATGGGCACTATAGATGAGGAGGAATGGGAATGGGAGGGTATATTCACCACATTTGATGAACTATGTCATTTAAAAGTTGGTGGGTGTTCATTAATTGAGCCATCATTACCTTCCCTAAAGCCTTTACTCCACTCTCTTTCCCCTTGTTTATTGAAAGACCTTCCATCAAGCACATCTTGATGCAGTCAAGATATGTTACAGAGCCCTTCAGCCCCTGGTATGAGTAAAGAGTGGCTTCAAAGGTTCGGTGGTGAGGGACTCAACTCTGATACAAAGCCTAGGTCAGGTACACAAAGGTTGTACATTGGTACGTCAAATGACCACCTCTTGGTGAGTTCTCAGTGGGGGAACTTGTGTGTGAAGGATTCCCTACACAAGAAATGTGTGTTGGATTGGAAACCTAAGAAGGTGTGTTGATGTCTTGTTATTGGGATGGATGTAGGACTAGAGTAGACTTGCCAAATTTCCCTTTGCGCACTAGTAGGGAAGTTTTCCTACAAGACTCGGAGCATTCTCTCTTTATTGGAGTGGATGTAGGTGACTCAAAGCACCTGACTCTTCCTTTTGGTTGGTTTGGCTTAGTATTTAAAACCCCAAAGGATGTTGATTTTATCTTGAATCATTTTTGGGATTTTGAGGGTGGTAGCGTCATGATAAAGCGATGGAGAACTGGATTCAACCCCGCTACATAATACTTTAGTTTCCTCCATGTATGGGTCTTGTTTCCAGTCTTACCACTTAATCTATGGAAAAAAAAATGCATTGACGACTATTGGGAACCTTTTAGGTCATTTTCTAAAGGTCGATGAAGTTGGCCTACTATCTCCGAATAAGCGCATGGTGAGAGTTTTAGTAGAAATGGATATACATGCAAGTATTATGGACTCGTTAGAATTGGATTGGAGTGGTCAGGTCACAGTGAAACATTTGGATTACTAAGGTTTACCCTTCCATTGATCAAACTGCAGACGGACAGGCCATCTACGTAAAGATTGTCCTAACTGGATTGGAGCCACAGAGTCATAGGACTCTTTGGATACAGGCACAAAATATTTGTATATGTGTGAAGAGAAATATGAAGATTTAGGTTTTTGTGCTGATCAGAGCATTGATGTTTCTTCTGGTTTGTTATCGGAATTTTTCATAGGTAATTTAAAATATTTTTGTCCCCCATTATTTTTTAAACTATCGTTGTGGGAATGAGATTTACTGGGAAAATATTTCTCGTCAGCCCTAGCGCCATCTTTAAAAGATGGGTGTAAAACTCAAGATACTTATGTTCATGGGGATCCCTCTCTAGTTTCTAATAGTACTCCTACCTTACCGACTCCAATTGTTATCTCGGCTTCCACACCAGAATAATCTCAGTTACAAACATACTTGGATAGGTATGTTTCCAATATCTTGACTACTAGTCAACTAGTGTTGGATCCGAACCTGGACCTTGTAATTGATACTTTGATCCCGACTCTAAGGGATACCATAAGAACCACTCCTTTACAATCTTATTGGGGCCTAGAAGCACAACAGGGCATCTCTGGTTGTGATAATGGGCAGAACCAGACTTCTGAGGGTGAAGGCTAAGGGAAATCTCTTGCATGGTCGCGGGGTCTGGGCTTAGAGGTCTCACCGATTAAAACCCGAAGTGCCTGAAAGAAGCAAGGGCTACAACCACATGTTGTTGATCAGCATTATGCACTTTCTCTTTATATGGGGGCACTTAGAGGCATGAAAGCCCATGCAAGGGATAAATCATGATCCTTCTCTCCCTGAACATCAGAGGGGTGGGAGGCTCCCTAAAATTTCCTTCCATGCATAGACTGCTCACCAAAACAAAGTTGGACATAATTTTCTTCCAAGAGACTTTATTTGTTGAATAAAAGGCTAGGAAATTTATGAATTATTTATGTCCTACTTGGATGAACAATGCAGTCAGTTCCATTGGGAAGTCGGGTGGAATTTTGGTGGCGTCGGATCCTAATGTTTTTGAGTTGCAACCTTAACTGTGTGTTGGTGGAATCTTATTGATAGGTTCTCACATTCCCAATAAAATAAATATTTTCTTACTAAATGTATATGGGTCATGTATCGGGCACAGACAGTTCTGGGAGTAAGTGGAATCTAAAGGATTGCTTGCTCAGAGTGATCTTATTCTTGCAGGGGATTTAAACTTCTCTACAGGTATAGATGAAGTGTGGGGGGAGGAGACCTTAATGGATCCATTGGCAGTATTTTTCAAAGATATTTTTTCTAACAATCATTTGGTAGATGTTGTGCTCGCGGAGGTGTTTCCAACATGGTGTAATGGTAGAATTGGGTTGGATGGGATTCAAAATAGATTATACAGGGTGTATGATTAAGAAAATATTCTTAATGAATCTGCAAGGTATAGATCATGGGTGGAAATCCCATTTATTTCTGATCATGCACCTGTGCTTTTCAAATTGGATTATGGTTTCAAGTTGGTTGCATATCCATTTAAATTTAACCCTGTGTTATTGAAAGATGAGTATTTTGGTGATCTTGTTCGGGAAGTGTGGAGTAATCATGGGTTTTTAGAGGTGGAAGGATCTCAAAGAAGACTGGCTAGAAATTTAATTAAGCTAAAATTCCAAGTGAAGAATTAGATAGCGATTAGAAAATAATCTGAACTTCGATCTATTGAAAATATTGAAGTAGAGATTTCCCACCTCACAAAACAAAGCATAGATATTGAATATTGTTATGATCCTATCCCACGATTAAAAACACCTGAATCTAAATGAAACAAACTGCTACTCGCTGATGAGGAACGTTGGTGCCAAAAGAGCAGGGCCACGTGGATATAGTGTGGGGACAAAAATACTAATTTGTTCCATCAGTTTGCCAGTTTTAGAAGGAACACAAAACATTTGTGGGAGGTAAAGGATGAGAATGATTGGGCTCATATGGGGCAAGAGGCTATAAAGGCATAAGCGCTAAGATTTTTTAGTACTTTCTACAAAGAATCGGCTCAAAACATGATTGAGGAACAGATTGTTGTGGTGCGTCTCTATCCTATAATATTATTTCTGGAGGATGTTCCTACTCTCAAGAAACCATGCACTATTGAGGAAATTTTAGATTTTCTAAGGGGTTTCAACAAAGATGAGAGCCCTGGTCCCGACAGGTGGATTGTAGAGTTCTTTCTACATTTTTTTGATCTGGTTGCAATTGATCTGTTGGAGGTAGTCAAGGAATCATGATTATATGAAGAGGTGAATAGAACAATGAAATCGACATTTATTGCAATCATTCCAAAGGTAAATGGTCATGCTACATTTGGGGATTTTTCAGTCAATATCTCTGTGTAATCTCTGTTATAATATTATATCTAATATTATCGCCAAGAGAATTAGACCTATTTTGTCTCGTGCACTATCAGAGGAGAAATTGGGATTTTTAAAAGGAAGGAAAATTATTGATGCCATTGGTACTGCACAGGAGTGCCCTCACAATATCCGAGAAAAAAAATTACAAGCCTTAATCCTTAAGATTGATTTAAAAAAAGCATATGACTGTATAAGTTGGGATTTTCTTAGCCTGGCTCTTCTTCAATGTGGTTTTAGGATGTCGATGACCAAGTGGATTATGGGTTGTATTACATCATCTACTTTCGCAATCTTAATAAATGGTGAGCCAACTGACTTCTTCAATAGTGACAGGGGTGCCCACTGTCACCCTTGCTATTTATTCTATTAATGGAAGGATTGAGTCTGGTATTAAAAAGATGCCAAGAGGAAGGTTTATTGAAAGGTATTAAGGTGTCAAGTCTCATTAGGATTCTCCACCTTCTATTTGTCGATGATATACTTATCATGACTAAAGCTTCTATAGAAAAATGTATGGGGATAAAAAGGCTTTTGACTATGTTCTGCAGTGCAACTGGTCTTATGATAAATGCTCAAAAAACATCTTTCCTTCAGTATGGAGTACAAAAACAAGTCCTGGATACTTTAAAATCTTATTTTGTTTATAATTTTTATGATCTTATTGATGGCTTTAGGTATCTTGGTTATTTTTTAAAAATTGATAGGTACAAAATCGAGGACTAGAACTGGCTTATTGCTAAGTATGAAAAACGTATTAGCCATTGGTGCAAAAAATGGATTTCTATTGGGGGCCACCTAGTCTTGATCAAGGTCGTCTTAGAATGTTAACCAGTTCACTAGTTGACATTGGTAAATATTTCATCATCGGTTCTCCATAGAATTCGTCAAGTGGTTTTTAATTTTCTTTGGTCTGGTAGAAGAAAAAAGAAGAGTTTTCACTTATGTAATTGGCAGCTCATAACACGCCCAAAATTGTCTAGGGGATGGCGTTGAGGAATATTTTCAATTTCAACAGAGCCATGGTGGAAAATACCCTTTGGAGGGAATTGATGATGGATGTATTGTGGCATCGAGTCTTAAAAGATTAACATCTCTCATTTGTTTCAGCGGCGCGATGGCTTCGAATGGTATCTGAGATAGGGGAAAAAGGATCAAAGTCATGGAAGTATCTTCTCAAGTCTTTACATATCCTTATGCACTAGCTAGCATGGTGTCTAGGGATGAGAGAATCCATTTTTTTAGGAAAATACCGTATTTTGGGCATGGGATATGTGGCCATCTTGTCTGGGGATCTGATTACTACTCTAAATTTGAAAGGTGTGCTTTACCTATTCCAAGCCAAAAGTGTGCCTCACCTAGGATTGATTTTCCCCAACTAGCTCACAAGTGTTGACTTGGAATTAGAGGGGCACTTAGCATTGGAATGGAAAAAAATTCAATATGCTCTCATAAACATTGGTGTACAACTATTAATGAGGCCGAAGGAACTAAAATGGATGGGTGGAAACTCTTCTGGAATGATAACAGTAAAAAATGTTTATGAGGCCCACTAAAAAAAGGAAAAGGAGATGTGTGATTGGAGGATGGAGGAAGTCTTTATGGTCCTGGGACTGTCCATTAAAAATAAATCTTTTCACTTGGTTGGTAGCTGAGAATAAAATTCTCACATGGGAGAACTTGCAACATAGAGGTTTAAT
Organism: Picea engelmannii; assembly: GCA_009831015.1. Taxonomy (NCBI): domain Eukaryota; kingdom Viridiplantae; phylum Streptophyta; class Pinopsida; order Pinales; family Pinaceae; genus Picea; species Picea engelmannii. Next base: position 13,820 of record ML811907.1, on the reverse strand, counting down.
TGGTCCGAGCTATTTCAGTTTATGTAAGAAGAGAAAGGAAACAGTGTATCATTTGTTTGTTGATTTATATTTAATGCTTGTAGTATGGGAAAGAGTTTTAACATCCTTAAAATTATCGGGGGCGTGGACTGGTATTTCTATTTCAGAGTGTTTTAAAAACTGGAAATTGCTAAATTCATCATCCCCAACTATGTTGTCTTTCATTTCTTGGTACTTTTGGTTGGAAAGAAACCATTCAATATTTGAATATAGATATCCCTCTGTTCAAAAGGTGGAGTTCCTGTCCTTACTAGCCATGGGAGAGTACAAATCAATAATCAAAGCACCAGCCTTGAGGAGGCTGCCAGCTCAGGGAGTGGTGGTTGGATCAGTAGGATGGTTTGATGGGGTTGCTCTTTTTTCGGGACTAAATAGTGGGGTTGGAGGCATTATAAAGACCATCAAGCACTGAATCTATAAATGGACCATTAATTTCAGACCTAGCACTAATACTAGAGAAGAGTTGATGGGAGATGGGCTCTTCTTACTCTGGATTCTTGGCTTTCTATTATGAATCTTCTTGTACATGGGGATTCGAATATCTTCATTGAATGGTTGTGGGGAAAGGGACACCTACAGGTGATCTCACTGGAGTTCTAGAAGGATAGACTTATGGAACTTATCAATATTTTCCAAAATATCACTTTCTTGCATGTGCACAGAGAAGAAAATTCAGAAGCGGATGGCCTATCTAAAACGGCACTCCTCAAGGCTCCCGGGAAAATTGTCTATTATCGATGTGAAGAGGACCATGAGGGTCCTCATTTTTCTTTATACCTTTTCTAGAAGTATTGATGTTTGATCAATATTTTTTTTGGGAGTTTAGTGTGTGCAGAACATCTATGAGACTTTTGTTTCTTTTGGGAAGTTCTTTGATAGATTCCTTTTAGGTATTTATCTTTTGTGGAAGATTTTATAGCCATGTATCGAGAAATTAACATAGACTGGGGCTTTATTTTTGTTGTCTGGTTGTTAATGGTGGGTTTTTCTCTAGGCACATTATGGGGCACTTTTTGGATGTATATGGGCTTTTTTTATGATGGTAACATGTAAAAGATCAGTTTATATTATAATATAATATAAAGAAAAATTTTCTGTGGAAAAACTTCTTTCTTCCCATAACATTTTAGGTTTATCCCAATATGTAATTTCACTATAAAGGTAATAAAAATTATTCTTGTTATAATAATGCTAATTTTATTTTTAACTAACCATTAAAAAGAATATCAAAACTAATACATGATTTATCAATGAAAATAATACATAACATAATCAATTGCTATAAAATTTTGAGATTTTTTAAATAATATCATGGATATGTCAATTTACAAAATTATTACCATTTATTTAGTTGCTATACTTTTGCTAGTTGTATTATAGTGAGAGAATTTTTCAAGCAATGGCATAATATTTTTTGAATCAATGTTTAGGACCAATCAAATAATATTAATGTATAAACCTATTGTAATTATTAATAATAATAATATTGCTTATTCTTTCTTTCAATAAAATTTATATATAATAAATAAAGAAAAAATAGATTCATTGTTATTGTTAGACACGTAATCGTTGGGATTTTGGTCTTTGTAACAGTAATGTACATATGAAGCATCATAGGCGATAGGAAGAGTCATACATTGGAGAAGAACAATGGTTGATTTTTTGTGTATTTGTTGAGCTTCGTGCTAATGGAATAATCATCCCATGGAGTTATGATCTATGCCCACTCCTGGCCTGACAGTGGTACCATATCCTGGCATAACTCCATGAATAGATTCCTTGGTGTTTTCCCTTCTTGCTAAAATGCCTCTGATGGCCTTCATGTCTCTCTTCCCTCTGTGTTCTAACTTATTCGTTATCTGTCTATTCCCTGGAATTCAGTCTATCTCTCTTGTTGGAAGGTTTACAATTGGGAGTAAGATTGTCATTGATGGAAAGAACAATGATGGCAAAGATCAGCGATGACAAGAACAGTGATGGAAAATATCAGCAATGACAAGAACAACATTGGCAAAGATCAACAATGAAAAGAAAAGCGATGGAAAAGATCAATGATGACAAGAACAGCATTGGCAAATATCAGCGATGACAAATATTAGCGATGGCAAAGACCAGCGATGACAAAGATCAGCGATGGCAAAGAACAACGATGGCAAGGAAATCAAAATAGTGAAGTGTCAAAATTGCAATGAAGCGGAGAAATCATGAAGGTGGATGAAATTTTGATCCAGGTAGATATCGGGGGCCACCCACCTTTTCCAAATGGCTCAAAACAGTTTTCTGGCCATTTTGGCAATTTACTATTTTTAGCAGGTTTTCACTTCCAAGGCCATTTTGAGGGCCTAAATGAATTTTTTTCGAGATCGGGGTTCTCAATGATATCCAAAGGCATAATTGAGCCCCAAAAATGAATATCCTCGACGATACCTTTCCAACGAGCTATAACACGCCTAAAACGGAGATCGTATGCAAAAGTTACGACCCCGGGAAGTTGATGCACCAACTTACCCAAACGGGGCCCACATGACTTTTGGCGCTTCATCTCCTAGGGTTAGGT